>OZ030010.1:92599600-92652100 GCA_964023405.1 Apodemus agrarius | reverse complement strand
CAAAATGGTAAAACCACTCTGGAAATCAGTTTGGTGGTTCCTCAGAAAATTGGGCATGCCACTTCCAGAGGACCCTGGCATACCACTCCTGGACATATACCCAGAGGATTCCCCTGCATACAATAAAGACACATGCTCCACTATGTTTATAGCAGCCTTGTTTATAATAGACAGAAATTGGAAGGAGCCCAAATATCCCTCAAAGGAGGAATGGATTCAGAAAATGTGGCATATATAGACAATGGAATACTATTCAGCAATTTCAAATAATGAATTCATGCAATTTGTTGGAAATTGGTTAGACCTGGAAAATATCATCCTAAGCAAGTTAACCCAATCACAAAAGAATACACATGAAATTCAATCACTGATAAGTGGATATTAATGAGCCCAGAAGTCCTAATTACTCAAGGCAGAATTAGCAAGTCAAATGATTCCCAAGACGAAGAAATGAGAGGACCCTGGGCCTGTAAAGATTGGATCCAGTTTTGTAGACCCAGAACAGATAAACCGTGGGGGGATGCGGAATGATTGGTGAATAGTTGGGGGGGAGAGGAATTATGGGACGTATGATGGGAGGGAACTGGGAAAGGGGAAAGCCTTTGGAATGTAAACATAGAATATAGAAAATAAAAATTAAAAAAACCTAACATTCAGAGATGAAATAAAAAGAAATTAAGCTGATATTTATGGACCTAGGTTGCATAAAGGTCCATACATTGAGGTATTAGTCAAGTATGGAAAAGTGATAATGATAACCTTCTCTATTAAAAACTGAGAGATATGCCAGGCAGTGGTGGCCCATGCCTTTAATCTCAGCACTTGGGAGGTAGAGGCAGGCGGATTTCTGAGTTCGAAGCCAGCCTGGTCTATAGAGTGAGTTCCAGGACAGCCAAGGCTACACAGAGAAACCCTGTCTTGAAGACAACAACAACAATAATAACAACAACAACAACAAAAAGAGAGATGTTTAGAGAGTTAAAATGTTGCTAAAATGTGTACTTAAATAAGTAGATGAAAGGCAGAACAACATAGCCAGTAGATGTGGGAGAGACTATACTGTCAGAAATTTATTATCATGATAACCACAGGTTTTTTTTTGTCCTATAAACAGCCAGAAAATTAAGGCATGAATTAAATTCAATCATTGTTTAAAGTTAAGGAGTTGGACCCGCTTATCCTGCATTAAACCATGAATGAATTGAAAGAGAGGCCAAGTTGGGGGAGAGACCAGGAAGATTCTTCCTGCAGGTCCAAGGAAAGTAAAAACAAAACAAAGAAACAGAACAAACTTTCTTTACCTATCATACCTTGTAGGGAAATTTACCATATGCTATGAACCTTAAAAACATGGACTACATAACATTAAAGACTCAGCTTAGTGCTACCATGAAATAAAAGAGCTTATTTTAGCTACATTTTTATCATTGTAGCTAGAATTTTAAAGAAGATAACAGATACTTAGAGGTGAAACCTTGGCCATACATATTATTCTTACGGGTGACTAATTAGCATGTAATCCTTATTTAATTTCTACTGGGAGTTTTTTTAAATTTATTTTTGTTTTTATTTTTGGAAGCATATAAATAACACATTAAAACAAAATTATAACAAATGTCCAACAGTGATAGCCATTCTTTGTACTCATCAACACATTGAAGAGGAAGACAGGTGTAAGAACTTGAGGTAGATGTGGGAAGTAAACTATCATTTTAAAATTTAGCAATGATAGGAAAAGGCTACTAAAAGTAACAGTTTTGAAAAATATGTAATATATGAAAAATGATTAAAAGTTGGAAAACAAATTAGAAGACTAAACAGACAATATGGACTTATTGAAGCAGAAGGTAATAATTCAGTTACCATAATTTATGAAAAATATGAAAATATGAAAAATGTCAAATATATGTAAAAGTTATTGATGATTTAGTGTATATGAATTTTAGTCCAGTAACATGGCTGCTCTGATCTCATCCAAACACCTTCAAGGTCTGTATGATCTGGCTGGAATATAGACATGCCCTTAGTACACACCTTAAATCTCAAACAATGATGTCTAAGTCTAATTGAGTCACAGACAAAGTGATGAATCAGTAAAAGAGTTGACAGAGACAGGATATGCCCACCTCTCAGGAGAAGCTATTTAAGAGCAGTATATGGAGAAAGAGTCAGTCATTTGGTAACTGAGTCAGTGGGAAGTCAGTGCAGTGAATACAATGCAGAGGGGTGGAATTCATTCATCAGTTCATGTGGCTCACTGCAGGTTAGCAGAAGCACTTGACACCAGAGAACAGAAGGAGCCAAAAGATTAGAACTGTGTTAGTTTAAGGCCAAGCAAAGCAATACTGTGAAAAACTGAGAGAAATGATTGAATCAATCAGCTTGGGTAGGTATTTCAGCCAGAACAGTTGAGTTGAACCAGCCAGCCAGAGAACTAGGAAGGATGAACTTATTCAGCAATAAGCCCTGGAGTCAACAATTACATCTGGTGAACAAAAGTTATGTTTGCAGTGTGGGGAAATATAATGTATCTAACAACTCCAGAAGAATGCAGGACATATAATGGATGGAAGGATCCTTCTCAGAATTAAATACTGAAAAATTTTAGACAAAGGGGAAGAAAAAGATATTTTAGGAATATAGAAAAGACTATAAATCTAATATAGTTATTATAATATCAAAAGAAATAGACTTTTTGGAAACAATTCTAGAAATAATGATGGTTGATATACAAGAAAAAGAAGTGTTTTGTGCTTATATATTTGATAATTCTAAATTTATACACATTTGCCAAAGCTTTGAAGTATATATATTGTACCTATGAGACCATATCCAGAAGAGTTTATAAAAAAGAAACATCCACCTAAATAGGAATGGAAACATTCCCTAAGTAAGATTCTACAACTTAATGCCAAGGGAAAGCTGAAAATTTCAATGATTTATTATACTACTTTGATTGCTTGATTAATTAGAGATTATATAAAAATGGGATTTTTACATTTGGTCAAATATTTTTTCTGCTAAACTGTGGATCTGTATTTATTTATTTATACTCAGGGTTATATATCTGTGAGGTTTTAAAAAGTAGATACGTAATACATGATTCCTTATTACTTTTTCAGAGATCCTTAGTATTATTTTACCTTCTATTTTTTCTGTATTTATATGCCTCCCTAGTTAGGGCTTGACTCCGTTATTGTCATTTTTCCAATCATACACTTGTACCCTATTGTCTTTAGTGCTCCCATCCTACCCTAGCAATGGTCCGTTTTACTTTTCTGGTTTATGCAGTTACTTTAGTATGTGTTCTCACATTTGAAGAATTGAAGTTGGAGCCTCAGATAAGAGCATATGTTGTCTTTCAATTGAAGATCCAACTCCAAATCTTTAGATATGAGTAAATATCAGATAGAGATACTATACCTTACCCAGACATCTTTCTCCACCAAATGGATCCTCTAGCAACAGAAATTCATTACACATAGTTGACCTTGGCCAAAGGGGTGCTATGGAAACCCACAAACATCTCATGATATTATTTTCTCTCCACAAACAGATAGTAAGGTCCTATTGGTGAAGATAACATTTAAATATCTTATTTATTGAAACCTAACTTGAAGTTTCCTTCCTACAGACTAGCATTTGTAGCACTAGAATTTATTCTGCACATGACCAGAGGAAAAGCATATTCTTCATCCCAACTGCAAACCCTGTGATCTATAATGATGACATATCTGAAAATATATGGTGGTGCAACAGTGGCACAAACATTGTGGGAGTGTCTAATCACATACTCATTTGGATTTAAATGCCACTTCATGAGATGGAACCAATCACTGATACTGCTCAGATGATCAAGAACCCAATACTGGAGAGACTATGGCTTTCAATGAAAAACAAATGAAAGACTACTATTGTTCTGCTAAAGAAACAGAAAAATAAAATCACTCCTAATATATTCTACTATGCTCATAGATGAATGTCTTGTTCAATCCTCATGAGAGAAGCTTCCTCATACAGTAGATGAGAACTAACATAGAGACCCATATGTAGAAAATGTACAGACAGTGACAGATTTGGAAACACTTCATCCTAAATGGAATGTCTTTATCAAAGTCCTCCCCTCAGGGTTTAGGAAGCTATGTGGAAGAGTAGGTGAAAAGATGATGAGAAATAAAGGGGAACAGGATTAGTTATAGAAAGAGACAGGAGAGAAGTCCAGAGGGTTAGGAGAATAAAATAGAAATATGTAGTAGTAGGGGTAGAGAACTCGGAGAACCACTAGAAATTCCCAGACACCAGAGAAGCAAGAGATTCCCAGGATCTAATGTAGATGACATTAGCCAAAATACCCAACAGATGGGAAATAGGCCTTGAAGAGACCACCTTCAGTAAATAGGCACCCCCAGTTGAGGGATGGGTCCATCCACCCATCTCCAAATTTTTAACCCAGAAATATTCCTGTCCTAAGGAAAGACAGGGACCAAAAATGGAAAAGAGACTGAAGGAAAGGCCATCCAGATACTGCTCCCCATAGGGACCCATCCCATCTGCAGACACACTATTGCTGATGCCAAGAAGCACATGCTGACAGGAGTATGGTATGGGTGGGTATTCTGAGAGGATCTACCAATACCTGACCAATACAAATGCAGATACTCACAGTCAACCATTGCACTGAGCCCAGAGACCTCAATAACTACTAACTGAACCACTCAGAAACCCCTGGGACTAAACCACCTACCAAAAGGTATACATGGAAGGATCCATGGCTCCAGATATATATGTAGCAGAGGATGGGCTTATTTGACATCAGTGGGAGGGGAGGTTCTTGGTCTTGTGGAGACTTGATATACCAGCATAGGGGGGTACAAGAATGGTGAGGTAGTAATGGGTGGGTGGGTGGAGGAGCACTCTTATAGAGGCAAAGGGGATGGGACCAGAAGGGGATGGGATGGAGGTTTTGTGAAGAGGTAACTGGGAAGGGAGATATTTGAAATGTAAATGAATAAAATGATTAATTTTTAAAAGAAACACAACATACTCTTCTCTTTTCAACTGATGGGGAACATTACAGGAAATAACAACTAATCAAAATTCAAACTTGTGGAATTCAGTCCCATTAAATATATCTGCAAGATAAGAAGTGAACCTAACGCTCAGGGAATGTTGCAAAAGAAGGGACAAAAAGGTTCTAAGAACAAATGGATCAAGAGAATTACTCTAAGATTAGATCTCTTAAGAATGGCAGAAGCTGCACCCATAAAACTTCTCATACATGACTACCCAATAACTGAATAAAGACAACATTAGTAAAGCCTAAGTGGATGGGGAAAGCCCAGGACATTTCAATATTACAAAAGTAGATCTACACAACTAAGGAAAGCTAAAGATAGAAGAAATAGACTTTCCAAGGAAAGACATATCAACTGGTAATCCAATACTAAATGGCCAGCCCTGATAACCTACATACAACTAATAATATATACAGTGATTATCTCTGGGTAGAGGAAAGTAAAGAAGGAAATGGTGCAATTGTATAAGATCAAAAATAAAAGAAATACATTTTTTTCTTTATTTTCTATATTCTTTGTTTATATTCCAAAGGCTTTCCCCTTTCCCAGGTCCCCCCTCACCATATGTCCAATAAGTCCTCTTCCCTCCACCTACTCCCCAATCACCCATTGGGGTGATTCCCATTTCTCTGTTTTGATACTCTCCTACAAATCTGGATCCAGTATTTTCAGGACCAGGGTCCTTTCCTTCCTTCTTCGTGGGAATCTTTGGATTTGCTAATTGTGCATTGTGTATTCAGAGCTTTTGGTCTCATTAATGTCCACTTATCAGTGATTGCATTTCATGTGTATTCTTTTGTGATTGGGTTAACTCACTCAGGATATATTTTCCAGATCCAACCATTTGCCTACAAGTTGCATGAATTCATTATTTTTAATTGCTGAGTAGTATTCCATTGTATAAATATACCACATTTTCTGTATCCATTCCTCCTTTGAGGGACATCTGGGCTCCTTCCAACTTCTGGTTATTATAAATAAGGCTGCTATGAACATGGTGGAGCATGTGTCTTTATTGTATGCAGGGGATTCCGCTGGGTATATGCCCAGGAGTGGTATGCCAGGGTCCTCTGGAAGTGTCATGCTCAATTTTCTGAGGAACCGCCAGACTGATTTCCAGAGCGGTTGTACCGTCTTGCAATCCCACCAACAGTGTAGGAGTGTTCCTCTTTCTCCACATCCTTGCCAGCACCTGTTGTCTCTTGAGTAAGAAATACTTTTTAACACAAGGATACTTACTATACTATGTTGATTTTTATTTGTAAAACCCGGAACCTAGAAACAATCCAGATATCCCTCAATCAAAAATGGATAAAGAAAATATTGTTCATTTACACAATGGAATACTACTCAAACACCAGAAAGAGAACATCATGAAGTTTTCTGGCTAATGGATGGAACTTGAGAATATCATACTGAGAGACAGGCTGCAGTGGTTGTCCTTTTGGACAGGCTGTAGTGGTCGTTCTTTCTCTCCATGTGCAGGGTGACCCCAACACGTTGGAACAATCAATTCCTCCTGCTTTATGCATCAGAGAAAAAAGGAATGTCATACTGAGTGAGGTAACCCAGACCCATAAGATCACGTAGAGTATGCACTCACTTATAAGTGTATTAGCCATAGAGTAAAGGGGAACTGTGCTACAATCTACAGACCCAAAGAAATTAAATAATGACAGTCTAAGGGAGCATGCTTGAATCTTACTAAGACTGGAAAAAATAGTCATCTGAGGTGGTGGAGAGATCAAGTGTAGGGAAGCTAGGGAGAGAGGACCAGGAAAGTAAATGGAATTCTGCAGCAACCATGGGTTAGAGGAATCTCTAGGATGTGCCAAAGACCTGGGATAGGGAAGGCTTCCAGAGATTTTAAGAGGATGCCTCTGAGACTCCTAGCAGCAGAGGAGTAGCCACATCCTGCAGCCAGGCAGGACTCCCACAGGAGGGATAAGAACACTAAACTACTCAGAAATAGGGACAAAGATAGAACAGAGATTTACGCAATGACCAAAAAATGACTGGACCATCTTGATACCCATCCCATGGGCAAGAACCAAACCCTGACTAGTGATGATACTCTGTTTTGCTTGCATACAAGAGCCTACCACAACTGAGAAGCTCCACACAGCAGCTGACTGAAACAGATGCAAAGACACAGCCAAGTTCCCAGACAGACCTGACTAGCAGCACCAGGTACACAGAGATATCCCAAGTCTAGCATCACTTGGGAAACAGCCCATCAGACTTCTGCCTGCACTGAGGGCCTGGGCAGCTCTGTGGGCCATCTGTGTGCCAACCCTGCCTGGGTTGTTCGTCCTACAGAGTGATCAGCACCTAGAAAAGGTCCCTGTAGCATCCGCCATCTTAGCTCCCAGACAGAGCAGACAGGCAGCACCAGGTTCACAGAGATATCCCGAGTTTGACATCACTCAGGACACAGAGGCCCAGGCTTCTGCCTGTGCCCAGGGCCTGAGCAGCACTGCGGGCCATCTGTGTGCCAGCCCTGTCCTGGGCCATTTGCCCTGCAGAGGGATCAGCGCTTGGAGGGGGTCCCCGCTGCCTCTCCCATCTTCACTCACAGACAGAACCTACAGGGATATCCCAATTTTGTCACTCAGGACACAGCCCACCAGACTTTGTCTGCGCCCAGGGCCTGGGCAGCTCTGCGGGTCGTTTGTGTGCCAGCCCTGTCCTGGGCTAATATCCAATTGTCAGTGACTGCATTCCATGTGTGTCCTTTTGTGAATGAGTTACCTCACTTAGGATGATATTTTCTCAGAATTTCATGAATTCATTGCTTTTAATTGCTGAGTACTGTTCCATTGTGTAAATATATCACATTTTCTGCATTGAGGGACATCTGGGTTCTTTCCAGCTTCTGACTATTATAAATAAGGCTGCTATGAACATAGTGGATCATGTGTCCTTATTACATGCCAGAGAATCCTCTGGGAATATGCCCAGGAATGGTATAGCAGGGTCCTCTGGAAATGTCATGCCCAGTTTTCTGAGGAACTACCAGACTGATTTCCAGAGTGGTTGTGCCATCTTGCAGGCCCACCAGCAGTGGAGGAGTGTTCCTCTTTCTCCACATCCTCACCTGTTGTCTCCTGAGTTTTTAATCTTAGTCATTCTGACTGGTATGAGGTGAAATCTCAGGATTGTTTTGAATTGCATTTCCTTAATGACTAATGATGCTGAACATTTCTTAAGGTGCGTCTCAGCCATTTGAAGTTCTTCAGAAGAAAATTCTTTGTTTAGCTCTGTACCCCATTTTTTAAATAGGGTTGTTTGGCTCTATGGGGTCTAACTTCCTGAGTTCTTTGTATATATTGGATATTAGTCCTCTGTCAGATGTAGGGTTGGTGAAGATATTTTCCCAATTTTTTGGTTGCCATTTTGTCCTTTTGACAGTGTCCTTTGCCTTACGAGAAATTTTGTAATTTTAGGAGGTCCCATTTGTCAATTCTTGATCTTAGAGCATAAGCTATTGGTGTTCTGTTCAGGAACTCTTCCCCTGTGCCCATGTCCTCAAGGGTCTTCCCCAGCTTCTTTTCTATTAGTTTCAGTGTGTCTGGTTTTATGCGGAGGTCCTTGATACACTTGGAGTTGAGCTTAGTACAAGGAGATAAGAATGGATCAATTCGCATTCTTCTGCATGCTTACCTCCAGTTGAACCAGCACCATTTGTTGAAAAGGCTATCTTTTTCCACTGGGTGGTTTCAGCACCTTTTTCAAAGATAAAGTAACCATAGGTGTCTGGGTTCATTTCTGGGTCTTCAGTCCTATTCCATTGATCTACCTGCCTGTCACTGTACCAATACCATGCAGTTTTTTCACTATTGCTCTATACTACTGCCTGAGGTCCAGGATACTGATTCCCCCAGAAGTTCTCTTAATATTGTGAATAGTTTTAGCTATCCTGTTTTTTTTTTTGTTATTATTCCAGATGAATTTGAGAATTGCTCTTTCTAACTCTATGAAGAACTGAGTTTGGGATTTTGATGGGGATTACATTGAATCTGTATATTTCTTTTGGCAAGATGGCCATTTTGACTATACTATATTAATCCTGCCAATCCACGAGCATGGAAGATTTTTCCATTTTCTGAGGTCTTCTTTGACTCCCTTCTTCAGAGACCTGAAGTTCTTATCATACATATCTTTCACTTGTTTGGTTAGACTCATACTTTATATTGTTTATGGCTATTGTGAAGGGAGTCATTTCCCTAATTTCTTTCTCAGCCTATTTATCCATTGAGTAAAGAAGGCTACTGATTTGCTTGAGTTGGTTTTATATCTGGCCACTTTCCTGAAGTTGTTTATCCTTTTTCTTTTCTTTTCTTTTCTTTTCTTTTCTTTTCTTTTCTTTTCTTTTCTTTTCTTTTCTTTTCTTTTCTTTCCTTCCTTCCTTCCTTCCTTCCTTCCTTCCTTTCTTTCTTTCTTTCTTTCTTTCTTTCTTTCTTTCTTTCTTTCTTTTTGCCACTGTGGACATGACCTCCTCAATCTATGAAGCAAATTAATTCCTTTCTCCTGGAAGTTGCTTTTCAATTATTTGCTTCCAGCAATGAGAGAAGGGCCCAATAATAACCACCAAAATGCCCCCTTATCCTTTAAATTCAAACTGACTCCAAAACTTTGTATCTATCACAATAAAAAATTAGTTCAGTGTATCTGTGGGAGTTCCCGTACTTTTTCATTCTTGCTTAAATTCAAGTCTAAACTTTTTTTGTGTGAATTAAGGCAAATTCAGTGGTGAAGTACTATGAAATAACATTTAAAATTATTTACAGCTGAGATCCTAGTTATGTTAAGCATAGGACACACATTCTTATTTTCATACAAAGGGTTAAAAAACCTAGTGGATATGGATCAAACTTAAGCAAGATGCAAACCTAGTAAGGGAAATATTATATCCTTGCTTTATGTATGCTACAATGGTATTTGAGTTCTAAGAAACTTCAGGAGGCCTATCAGTGTGGCATTGCTGTTTGTAAGCCACAATGTATCTTTTTCCCTCAGTAATTTCTATACAAATATTAATTTTCATTTAAATATTTAAGATACAGCATTTTTATTTATGTTTTATACCTCTTAGAGAAATTCATACATTGCTGCCCTTCAGATGTGATTGTCTGTGATTGTGCTGTCAAGTTTTTATCATTTCTTCCTTACCTGGACAGCATTTACTTCACTCCTACAGGTTCACATATCAGTCAAGGAGCTAAGGCCAAAATTATGAGCATTCAACAGAAAGCATGAACCTTTGATTTTCCTTTGAAATATTGGTGGAAGCATAATTCTCCTATTTGGTTTTCCTGTAAAACTGCTACCAGAAGAGTAGCACTTGTACATGGTTGCACCATGAATGCTGCAATCTCTTCATGTTGTGCAGACTGATAAAATAAAAGAGCTGAATGTATTGGTACTTTTGAATAAGTGGGACTCCCCAGAGCCTTTGTAATAAAGAACTTTTACTTGAAACCAATTGGACATTTCTAATTTTGTGAATCTCTGATAAATTTTGTCAAAATATCTTTCATATTATGGTAGTATAAAGCACTCATATTCTTTTGGTGTACACTAGAAATGGTAACAGCAGACTCCATGGCCACAGTTTTTTTACATGTTACTTTTCTTTCTTTTGAGGTGTCAAGTTCTCAAACATTTTGCATTAGTATTTTCTTATGGTGCAGAATTTCATGTTATTTGGATCAGAGTAACTAATAATTTGTCTAATGCTTAAGTGTTTTAAAACTTAGAAATTTTCTTTACCATGTAAATGATTACTTTTAAGCCTGGTATTCAAAATGTATAAGGATATAGACAAAGCCTTTTGACATAGCACAAAAATGATCTTTATTCTAATTCCCAATAGAATATTATTTTTTCTCTGAACTCATGCCAGACTAGCTTTTATTAATGATCATCTTCTGAGGCACTCCCAGTTTCATCTGTGAAACTTTGCATACATATTTCTAGACTTTCTCTAATTCCCCTAACTTTTCTTGTACCCCTTTTGTAAAGCAATAAAAAAACGCTTTCCACATATTCATGTACATAATAAAAATATGAACCCCAGGTCTCAGCAACATTTTCCTGTGTTAGAAGAAATAGCTGAGTTAACTATTTTAGAAGAAGAGAGGTTCATATTTGTTGATAGTTTTATAGATTTATCAATTTTTGGCCCCATTGTTTTGGGTCTGGAGTGGTATGTAATTTGCAGGTGTACGTGCTCACAGAAAACTGTTTTTCTTGTGGCTTAAGAGTGCAGGAAAAATAGGGTCAAACCATACAACTACCTCCAAGAGAATCACCCCAATGATAAAGACTATACTTTGTTCTCTCCTTCCTCTTAACAAAGCCAACATTGAGGGCAAAACTAAACAAAACATTAGCACAGTAATTTGGTTGGTAACACTTAAATTTCAAATATTTTATCCAGATAATTCCTTTCTTCTATGAATATTTATTTAAAACATACCTCTAAAGAAAGTATAGATTCAGGCCAGGTGTCATATACCTAAAACCACAGCACCTGAGATACAGAGATAGGAGGATTCAAAAATTGAAGACAACTTAGGTTATCTAGTAAATTGCAGGCCATACTTGATTTCTGAATAAGATGTTGTCTCAAAATAGCATCTTCTCTAATGAAAATCATAACTTTCATAGCAGTTATAAATATGAAATATGAGAACATGTTATTCCAACTTAATCTATAAAAACTGATATAGAAATTCAAGTAAGGTATTAGAAATTGAAGTCTAGCAATATAGTCCCAAACCCAGAGATAACACTAATTTCTGAAATATAGGAATTTGTGCTTTTTACAAATTTTATGTATATTTCACATTATGTTCCTGAATCCTATTCATGTTTCTGTCCCTTTGTATCTACCCTCCACCCTTAGAGCTTTTATCCCAAAAGAAAAGAACAATAAGAAAAATAAGATAGAACAAAAACATGTGCTGTGAAAGCTATAGTGTATCACAGTATGCCATACATTACATGTTTTTGTCCACATAATTTACTTGAAAATTTTCATTGCAATGAGTCATTGGTCCGTTTTAAGACCTCTGGCTTCTGCTGCACTGCTTCTGCTATACTAGGAACTCATGAGGACTCCTCTGTATATCTTGATGTTGCCCTGTGCCATGGAAATCCTGAACTTTGCATCTGCAAGACCAGCACTTTCAGGCACTTCAACAAATCATAGATTGAATACATGTTGGGATGGGTCAACTCAAAGCCCTGATCTGGCCTTGGTGTTTGCTGAGTTTGTCAGCCCACCACAACTTTTTTTTTTTAATTTTATATATTCTTTGTTTACATTCCAAAGCTTTCCCCTTTCCAGTTCCCTCCCTCATATGTCCCATAAGTCCTCTTCCCTCCACTCATTCCCCAATCAACCCCCCCACTATTTCTCTGTTTTGGTACTCTCCTACAAAACTGGATTTAGTCTTTTCCGGACCAGGGTCCTCTCCATCCTTTTTCTTGGGAATCATTTGCTTAGCTAATTGTGTCTTGAGTATTCAGAGCTTCTGGACTCATTAATATCCACTTATCAGTGATTGCATTTCATGTGTATTCTTTTGTGATTGGGTTAACTCGCTTAGGATGATATTTTCCAAATCCAACCATTTGCCTACAAATTGCATGAATTCATTATTATTAATTGCTGAGTAGTATTCAATTGTATAAATATACCACATTTTCTGTATCCATTCCTCTGTTGAGGGACATCTTGGTTCTTTCCAGCTTCTGGCTATTATAATAAGGCTGCTATGAACATAGTGAAACATGTGTCTTTATTTTATGCAGGGGAATCCTCTGGGTATATGCGCAGGAGTGGTATAACAGGGTCCTCTGGAAGTGTCATGCCCAATTTTCTGAGGAACCACCATACTGATTTCCAGAGCAGTTATACCATCTTGCAATCACTCCAACAATGGAGGAGTGTTTCTCTTTCTCCACATCCTCACCAGCACCTGTTGTTTCTTGAGTTTTTAATCTTAGCCATTCTCACTGGTGTGAGGTAGAATCTCAGGGTTATTTTGATTTACATTTCCCTGATGACTAATTATGTTGAACATCTCTTAAGGTGATTCTCAGGCATCTGATTTTCTTCTGGTGAAAATTCATTGTTTAGCTCTGTACCACATTTTTTAATAGGGTTAATTCGTTCTTTGGGTTCTAACTTCTTGAGTTCTTTGTATATATTGGATATTAGCCGTCTGTCAGATGTGGGATTGGTGAAGATCTTTTCCCAATTTGTTGGTTGCTGTTTTGTCCTTCTGACAGTGTCTTTTGCCTTACAGAAACTTTGTAATTTTATGAGGTCCCATTTGTCAATTCTTGTTCTTAGAGCATAAGCTATTGGTGTTCTGTTCAGGAACTTTCCCCCTGTGCCCATGTCCTCCAGGGTCTTCCCCAGTTTCTTTTCTATTAGTTTCAGTGTGTCTGGTTTTATGTGGAGGTCCTTGATCCACTTGATCCACTTGGAGTTGATCTTAGTGCAAGGAGATAAGAGTGGGTCAATTTGCATTCTTCTGCATGTTGACCTCCAGTTGAAACAGCACCATTTGTTGAAAAGGCCATCTTTTTCCACTGGATGGTTGTAGCTCCTTTATCAAAGATCAAGTTACCATAACTCTGTGGGTTCATTTTTGGATCTTCAATTCTATTCCATTGATCTACTTGCCTGTTGCTGTACCAAAAATACCATGCAGTTATTAACACAATTGCTCTGTAGTACTGCTTGAGGTCAGGGATATTGCTTCCCAGAAGTCCTTTTATTGTTGAGAATAGTTTTAGCTATCCAGTTTTTTTTTTCTTTTTTTTTTTCTTTTTTGTTACTCCTGGTGAATGTGAGAATTGCTCTTTCTAGATCTATGAAGAATTGCTTTGGGATTTTGATGGGTATTGCATAGAAACTGTACATTGCTTTTGGCAAGATGACCATTTTTACTATATTGATCCTGCCAATCCAAGAGCATGGAATATTTTTCCATTTGCTGAGGTCTTCGATTTCTTTCTTCAAGGACTTGAAGTTCCTGTCATATATATCTTTCACTTGTTTGGTTAGAGTCATGCCAAGGTACTTTATATTGTTTGTGGCTATTGTAAGGGGTGTTATTTCCCTAACTTCTTTCTCAGCCTGCTTGTCCTTTGAGTATAGGAAGGCTACTGATTTGCTTGAGTTGATTTTATAACCAGCCACTTTGCTGAAGTTGTTTATCAGCTGTAGAAGTTCTCTGGTGGAGTTTTTTTGGGTCATTTAATTATACTATCATATCATCTGCAAATAATTATAGTTTGACTTCTTCCTTTCCAATTTGTATCCCTTTGACTTCCTTATGTTGTCTAATTGCTCTCGCTAGAACTTCAAGTACTATATTGAAAAGATATGGAGAAAGAGGGCAGCCTTGTCTAGTACCTGATTTTAATGGGATTGCTTCAAGTTTCTCTCCATTTATTTTGATGTTGGCTACTGGTTTGCTGTAGATTGCTTTTACTATGTTTAGGTATGTGCCTTGAATTCCTGTTCTTTCCTGGACTTTTAACATGAAAGGATGCTGAATTTTGGCAAATGCTTTTTCTGCATCTAATGAGATGACCATGTGGTTTTTTTCTTTTAGTTTGTTTATGTAGTGGATTACATTGATGGATTTCTGTATATTGAACCATCCCCGCATCCCTGGGATGAAGCCTACTTGATCATGTTGAATGATCATTTTAATGTGCTCTTGGATTCAGTTGGCAAGAATTTTATTTAATATTTTTGCATCGATATTGATAAGGGAAATTGGCCTGTAGTTCTCTTTCTTTGTAGGATCTTTGTGTGGTTTTGATATCAGCGTAATTGTGGCTTCATAGAATGAGTTGGGCAGTGTCCCTTCTGTTTCTATTTTGTGGAATAGTTTGAAGAGTATTGGTGTTAAGTCTTCTTTGAATGTCTGGTAGAATTCTACACTAAAACCATCTGGTCTCTTACTTTTTTTGGTTGGGAGGCTTTCTATAACCCCTTCTATTTCTTTAGGGGTCATTTTTATTTTTATATTCCAAAGGTTTTCCCCTTTCCCAGTTCCCCCCTCACCATATGTCCCATAAGTCCTCTTCCCTCCACCCATTCCCCAATCACCGCCCCCACCATTTCTCTGTTCTGATACTCTCCTACAAAACTGGATCCAGTCTTTTCAGGACCAGGGTCCTTTCCTTCCTTCTTCTTGGGATTCTTTTGATTTGCTAATTGTGCCTTGAGTATTCAGAACTTCTAGGCTAATTAATATCCACTTATCAGTGATTGCATATATCTGTTAAACCCAATTGGTCCAAAGTTTCAATTAGTTTCAATTAGTTTCACTGTGTCCCTGTTTAGTTTCTGCTTCCCTGATCAGTCCATTGAGGAGAGTGGAGTGTTGAAGTCACCCACTATTATTGTGTTAGGTGCAATGTGTGCTTTAAGCTTTAGTAAAGTTTCTTTCACGAATGAGGGAGCCCTTGCATTTGGAGCATAGATGTTCAGTATTGAGAGTTCTTCTTGGTGGATTTTCCCTTTGACCAGCAAGTAGTGACCTTCCTTGTCTCTTTTGATGACTTTAGGTTGAAAGTCAATTTTATCCGATATTAGAGTGGCTGCTCCGGCTTGTTTCCTGAGACCATTTGCTTGTAAAATTGTCTTCCAGCCTTTTACTCTAAGATAGTGTTTGTCTTTGACACTGAGATGTGTTTACTGTATGCAGCAAATTGTAGGGTCCTGCTTTCGTATCCAATCTATTAGCCTATGTCTTTTTATTGGGGAATTGAGTCCATTTATGTTAAGAGATATTAAGAAATAGTAGCTATTACTTCCTGACATTTATGAAATTATTGAATGAGAAAAAAATAATGAATTCATGCAATTTGTAGGCAAATGGTTGGATCTGGAAAATATCATCCTAAGTGAGTTAACCCAATCACAAAAGAATACACATGAAATGCAATTATTGTGGATGTCACCAAGGTGAGCACTGCCCTGTTTAGCTCACCCAGTGCTGCATCCATCAAGAGGCAGGGCCAGCTCTTCTGCTCTTATGTCCTCAGTGCACTCACTTGTGCCTTAATCACCAGACTGAGCTCTACTTTGTTGCCCAGGTGATATGCAAAGCCCACTACTGTCCAGTGCTACAACCAGTGAGGGGCAGGGCTACTTTTCCCATTCTCATAACCACCAGGCTAACTTTCCTGCAACCATAGGCTGTGAGGGGCCAGCGGAACATCTCTTAGGAGTTTATATTTTAAAGCCAATATTTGCTTTAATTTTTTCTAATTGTATCAATGGCATACTGATAAACAGAAAATATTCCTGGTATAGAATGTTTGTACAATTTAAAACTTATTTGTAAATATCTGGATGAAGATTAATTATGTCAAATGGCAAAAGAAATTTAACATGCTTTATTTTTTTTTCGAAATTGACAAGGAGAGAAATCTTCAGTTACAATTTTAAGTGGGCTAATGGATTCTAATAAATATAAATAAAATTTATGATTTTGTATTTTATAGCCAAAACTTGGGAACACTAAAAAAAATAAAGTGTTCAGTTAAAAAAAAAAGATAAACTTGAAAAGGGCAACAAGATTGTCAGCTGACTTACAGCTATTGCAGTAAAAACCAAAGACCAGAGCTGTATTACTTAAAGAATAAACATATTTGTATGGTTATGTGTGTGTACATATATGTATATAAATACATATAATTGGCTAGTGTAGAATTTCATGTCTAAGCATAAGTAGCTTTTTTTTTTTTTTTTTTGGTTTTTTCGAGACAGGGTTTCTCTGTGTAGTTCGGGCTGTTCTGGAACTCACTTTGTAGACCAGGCTGGCCTCGAACTCAGAAATCTGCCTGCCTCTGCCTCCCAAGTGCTGGGATTAAAGGCATGTGCCACCACCGCCTGGCTCATAAGTAGCTTTTTAAAAAATGATAGAAGAATAATATGTTTAAACAAACATAGAATTTGAAGATTAGTGTGAATTTATTCTTATCTAAAGAAATTATGAAACTTGTTATTCATGAATAAGATAAGTGATTTTAGAAATATCAGAACATGCAGGACAGAAAATCAGGCAGGCTAAACACAAATCTTCAACTCTTCCTCCTCTCCTTCAAGTCCAATCCCCAGCCTCACCCTTTGCATTAATCCACTTCCTGGGTCCTCCCTATCCCTCTCTTTCCCCATCTCCAGGGGATCGTTTAGATCTTCTACTCCAACTCCCAGCTATCCATTTTTTCTAAGGCCTCAATTCCAGAAGGAATTCCCTGGGAACCTGCCAGTGAAGCATGATGGAAGAGCAAGTAGGGCAGCAAAAAGAGTAGTCAAATTTCAGATCTTTAATCTCTCTCTTCTCCTTTAAATCTATTCCCCCAGTTTCATCTACAACTCTGTAGCATACTGCCTTCTGTGGCATCTTCCCAATCTCTGATCCTATTCAAGGGAACTAAGCAGATCCTGATAGAATAGAATACCCTGCTCTTCACTTTGGATCTTACTAGCCTATCTGCATTTTTAAGTATCAGCTCCTAGTACAAACACATTGTACCTGGAAACGTTAGTGGCCACACTTATCAGTATCCTAGAAGCATTCTCTGTAAGGCAAAACACAGTCACCACATTCTTCTAAGAACCAGAGAGGGCCAAAGAAACCAAGGAACAAACACCTACCCAACAAAGACTAATTATCAGCACCCAGAATTAGAACCATCCCAAACCCAGATTTCTAGAGTCTAGTGTAAGAACACTGTAACAGCCAAGAAAATATACTTTGACTAGAGCTCAGCAACAGTAGGCCCTGAGAATTTCAGCACAGCTAAAGTACATGATAGAGACCTTTATGAATATGATAGAAACCCTTTAAGAGTAGTAAATGAATAAATTCTGTATAGAAATCTATGGAAACACAAACAGTGGAAGAAAATGAATAAAACAGTTGAAGATCTGAATGTGAAAGTAGAATTAATAGAATTTATGTGACTAATGCTAGCTTAAGGTAATTTGAACATTCAAGATCTCCACTCAAAATTTCAATCAGTAGCACAATCACTCAGTTTAATCAGTCAGTTGGTCTTGTAGAAAGTTCCACACTGGTACAAGGGTTTTTTGTTTGTTATTTTGTTTTTGTTTTTGTTTTTGTTTTTGTTTTTGTTTTTTAGAAACTTCACTTCATAAACTTAAACATAATCCTTTACTACATAAAACAACAGTACACAGGGATATTTCTAAGTATGACATGGGATTATATACACTATAAAATATTTCTATATGTCTTTAATTTCTAGAACAGAGCTAATATTTAACTTGTACTCTTATGGCTAAAGAACAACATAAATCTATTAAGAAGATGTCATGTTAGCCAGAGACCATGCAGGAAAGTTAGCCTGGTGCTTATGAGAGTGGGGAAGGTGGCCCTGCCCTCACTGGTTGTAGCACTGGACAGTAGTAGGCTTTGCATATCACCTGGGCAACAAAGTAGAGCTCAGTCTGGTGATTAAGGCACAAGTGACCCCAATTTGCTAGAGTTGGTGTCACTTAAGACAGATGTTTACATTAAAAATTCCTACATTTTTTCTTTGAATCCTAGGTTTTAGCAACAACTGGAGAACCATTTCCAAAAGTGAAATAAAAAGAAATAGAGTAGTACAGTGACTCATGGGTATTTGCATTGTAAGCTAGGGGATAATCGTTTAATCTCCAAAATACAAATCAATGTGGAAGATAATAACTGATTCCAGAAATCAGTCTTCTGATCTCTATTTGTGTTCCTTGGCTGCATGTGCACAAACATATCACTATGTATACATATATACAAGTAAAAGTACATGCAGGTACATATAATAATAAGTTTTAAAAGAAGGAGGAATGATTTTTCACTGTAAATGGTACTTGATCGCATAGTCAGAATGTAAACAGAAATATCTTTGGATGTATAACAAAGTTTACTAGTATATGTTTTTAAACATCATAGAACAAAAGGAGCCATAAATCAAGGTGTTTTTAAAAATACATTGGTGAAATCATCAGAGTAAATATTCAATTTAATTATAGAATCGTGCTTATAATATATGTTACACATTGCTGACATGTAAACAGAGAATTTCACACTTCATTGAAAAGCTATTAAGACAATTACCAGGTCATTAGTGTACAAGATAGACCCAGATTTGAAACCCTATTCTCTAAAGAATTCTTTCAGTGTGTTTGACAGACAGTTTAGCTCCTAGCATATGCTGAGTCAGAATGTAATCTGTTCCATCTTTTTTTTTTAATGTTGTTAAGAACGTTTTTTAAATTTTTTATTGGATATATTCTATATTTACATTTTATTTCTCTTTTCCTGGTTCTCCACCCTGCAAAGGTCCCACATGCCCTTTTCTCTCCAAGTGTTCCCCCATCCACTCCTTCCCACTTCCCTGTTCTGGTATTCCCCTACACTGATGCATTGAGCCTTTCCAGAACCAGGGTCCACTCCTTCCTTCTTGTCAGACATCATTTGATATGTGGATTGTGTCTTTGGTGTTCAAAGATTCTAGGCTAATACTTATCAGTGAGTGCATACCATGGGTATTCTTTTGAGACTGGGTTACCTCACTTAGTATGATGTTCTCCAGCTCCATCCATTTCTCTAAGAATTTCAAGAATTCATTGTTTCTAATGGCTGAATGGTACTCCATTGTGTATATATACCACAATTTTGTATCCATTCCTCCATTGAGGGACATCTGGGTTCTTTACAACTTCTGGCTATTATAAATAAGGCTGCTATGAATATAGTGGAGCATGTGTCCTTATTGCATGCTGGGGAATCTTCTGGGTATATGTCCAGGAGTGGTATGGTTGGGTTCTCTGGAAGTATCGTGTCCATGTCCAGTTTTCTGAGGAACTGCCAGACTGATTTACAGAGTGGTTGTACCAGCTTGCATTCCCACGAGCAGTGGAGGAGTATTCCTCTTTCTCCACATCCTCGCCAACACCTGCTGTTTCCTGAGTTTTTAATCTTAGCCATTCTGACTGGTATGATGGTTTTCTTGTGGAGTTTCCTTTTCCTTTGGGGCCTTCAACCTTTCCCCCAACTCTTTTTTTGTTGTTTTGTTTTGTATTTTGGTTTTTTTTTTGTTTTTTTGTTTGTTTTTTTTTGTTTTGATACAGGGTTTCTCTGTGTAGCCCTAGCTCTCCTGGAACTCACTCTGTAGACCAGGCTGGCCTTGAACTCAGAAATCTTCCTGCCTCTGCCTCCCAAGTGCTGGGATTAAAGGTGTGTTCTACCATGGCCCAGCCATCCCCCCAAATTCTTATGAGTCTACAAGCTCCATTCAGTGTTTGACTCTGGGTCTCTGCATCCATCTGAGTCAGTGTCTTGGTGGAACCTCTCAGAGGACAGCCACACTAGACTCTTCTCTGCAAACATAGCAGGGAATTCTGCATGTTGTCCTCCAGTTGAGCCAGCACCATTTGTTGAAAAGGCTATCTTTTTTCCACTGGATGTTTTCAGCTACTTTGTCAAAGATGAATTTGGCATAGATGTGTGGGTTCAATTCCGGGTCTTTAATCCTATTCCATTGATCCACTTCCCTGTCACTGTATCAATACCATACAGTTTTTAACACTACTGCTCTGTAGTATTGCTTGAGGTCTGGGATATTGATTCCCCCAGAAGTTCCTTTACTGTTGATGATAGTTTTAGCTATCCTGGGTTTTTTGTTATTCCAGATGAATTTGAGAATTGGTCTTTCTAACTCTATGAAGAACTGAGTTGGGATTTTGAAGGGGATTGCATTGAATCTGTATATTGCTTTTGGCAAGATTGCCATTTTAACTTTATTAATCATGCCAACCCACTAGCATGGAAGATTTTTCCATTTTCTAAGGTGTTCTTCAATTTCCTTCTTCAGAGACCTGAAGTTTTTGTCATATATATCTTTCACTTGTTTGGTTAGAGTCAAACCAAGATACTTTATAATGTTTGTGGCTATTGTGAAGGGTGTCATTTCCCTAATTTCTTTCTCGGCCTGCTTATCCTTTGAGTATAAGTAGGTTACTGATTTGCTTGAGTTGATTTTATAACCAGCCACTTTGCTGAAGTTGTTTATCAGCTGTAGGAGTTCTCTGGTAGAGTTTTTTGGGTCAGTTACGTATACTATCATATCATCTGCGAATAGTGATAGTTTGACTTCTTTCTTTCCAATTTGTATCCCTTTGACTTCCTTATGTTGTCAAATTGCTCTAGCTAGTACCTCAAGTACTATATTGAAGAGATATGGTGAGAGGGGCAGCCTTGTCTAATCTCTGATTTTAGTGGGATTGCTTCAAATTTCTCTCCATTTACTTTGATGTTGGCTACTGGTCTGCTATAGATTGCTTTTACTATGTTTAGGTAAGGGCCTTGAATTCCTGTTCTTTCCAAGACTTTTTTTTGCATTCTTTTTTTTTTTTAATTTTCTATATTCTATGTTTACATTCCAAAGGCTTTCCCCTTTCCCAGTTCCCACCCACCATAGTTCCCATAGTTCCTCTCCCCCCCCCAACTGTTCCCCAATCATTCCCCCTCCCCCCTCGGTTTCTTTACTAAACTGGATGCAATCTTTACAGGCCCAGGGTCCTCTCCTTTCTTCCAAGACTTTTAACATGAAAGTATGGTGAATTTTGTCGAATGCTTTTTCAGCATCCAATGAGATGACCATGTGGTTTTTTTCCCATGGTATGCACTCACTGATAAGTGGATATTAGTCTAGAATCTTGGGACACCAAAGATACAATTCACATACCAAATGATGTCTGACAAGAAGAAAGGAGTAGACAGTGGGGCTGGAAAGGATCAAAGCATCAGTGTAGGGAAATACCAGAACAGGGAAGTGGGAAGGGGTGGATAAGGGAGCAGGGGGAGGGAAAAGGTCATGTGGGACCTTTGGGGGGCGGGGAACCAGAAAAAGGGAAATGAAATGTAAATATAGAATATATCCAATAAAAAAGAAAAAAACATAGCAGGGAATTATTAATAGTGTCAGGGATTGGTACTAATCCATGGGATAGGTCTCTAGTTGGGTTTATTATTGCCTAGCCATTCCATTAGTCTCTGCTCCATGCCCTGTTTCTGCATTGCTTGTAGACAGAATAAATTTTGGAAATTTTAATAAAGTAAAAACAAATACTATTTAGAAACACAGGGAAAAGGATGAGGTTGAAACTTCTGAATGATACATTTCTATCCAAATGTGAAAGTATACTGAAAAAATAATAAAGAATACTTGGGAAATATTTAAAAGCTCTGGGGCAGATATTTTATGTTTGGTGGGATTGCTATTTTAGACAAACATTTGGAGGGGGAGATGAGTGATTCAAAACAGGGCTTTCATTTTCTAGATTATTATCTATATTTCTTGGCCTATTCTTTTTCTCCTAAACTCAAGATAGCCTCTTCCAGATGAGATTATAACTATAAAGCACCATTTCTGACTTTGTCTTATGGAACGCTGTAAAGCATGTCTCATAAGTTTTCCCTGTCTTTTGAGTATATTCATAGGATTCAAAGTATCAATATACTTTAATAATGAGAAAATATTTTAAAAAATGTTGCCATGTATCTGGAAAATGAGGTTATAAGTGAGAGACTGTTAGCTTCCCCTGATATTTTGGGTGTCTGTGAGTTTTTTGTTTAGTCTACAACTGAATGGGAATAGACTCCATTTATTAGAGATCACATTGGCTATGTCTGACGCACCCAAGACTCTTGATATATGACACTCCTGTCTAGCCACTCACTGAGCTGAACATGACCTTGCTTGTTGACCCAGAATATGGCTAGCCCCATGTGACCTGAGTAGTTATAAGAAGCTGACCACAATTTAGCATTTAGTTTTTTCATGACAAAACCTGATTCTGTTAGGAAAAAAAACTTGCTCAGTCTTGCAAAAACCCCCAGGAAGCCTCGGAATAAAGAATATTTCAAGACTTGGAACTAGAGAAAAAATATTTTTCTTTGGGCATCCATAGAGCTTATGGAAGTAAGCCAATGAAAACCAAGTCTATATCATCTTAATACTTTCCATGATAACAGATATATATTAAAACACAGTGCTCTATTTCTTTTGTCATTTTCACAACTAGAATATCTAGTTGATTTATTCGTATTGTACTCATAATGATCTGCAGTTCTATGTGCTATTATTCTATAGATGAGTTTTAATGTAACAGCTATTTTTCATAGTTCCTGGTACATATTGGCACTAATTTATTTTAACATGAACTACAGTCACTTAGGGAATGGCATTCTTATCCATTTAATGTTATCTGAAACAAATATTCATGTGTATGGAAAAACTACCAAGATATTGTTATTACAATGATCAGTGGTTGACTGACCTTGAATAACTACAGTACAGATTATTGTACTATCGGATTGTAATTAAAGGTGACCTGAAAACAAATCATAGAGAGGGAAATGAAGCATCATGTGGAGCACTTATGAAAACAAGCTTCCAGTCTATGTCTGAAATGCTAAAGCAATTCCTTTGTGGAAACAATACACTAATCAGTTGTGAATAGGGATCACTTCTGTACTACAACAGTTGATTACTGACAGATGAACTTTTACATTCTGTGTATAACTCAGGAGTCTACCTTTGATCATGTGGATGATGAGATCCCTCTTAATTCTGACAAATAATAGTCTATCTACATATTAAATTAAATTTGAGGAGTATTGATTAATTGATTTTATAGTTGTATCCACACATTACTTATACTTCATTAGTTTTTCAAATAAAGTATGCTCTTTTGAGTCAGCATATAAAATAATAAGCATAGTTGAACACAGTTAACCAATTGAAAATCTATTGCATACTATAAGGATATATAATCAAAGTTATTTTAAAAATAAGGTACAGAGTAATATATTAAATATTATCTATGACTATAAGATAGTAAGAGAAACACTGAAGGAAGCAGGTTGGTACCTGCATGTAATCCATACTCATCTGAGGTTAAGGCAGGAGAATTTCTGGGAGTTTGAGCCAAGCCTAGAATTCGCAGTGAGTCCAAGTTCCATCACGGCAATGGAATGATTCATTGTATAATAAAATGTGACTATAGTTCCATATATATTTTATCTCACATTTAATGAATCTCTTTATTCTATTTTTTGCCTTTTCACACTTAAAAGTAAATTTGAAAATTATTTTATCATATCAACCCATCTTGAGTTGTATAAAAGTAAAACACATCTTCCTCTGTATTATGAAGATTCAGAAAATGTCACATTAGCCATAAAGGTTAATGGGACTGCTCTGTGGAAAATTACCACCTGTTCAGTTTTTGAGATGTAAACCTAGCACTTTGTAGTATGAACCATAGCTTAACTAAATTATTAAAACTTATGAGCAAAAACTATGTTGTCTTATTTTCTCTATTGAATGTTATTTTAAACTGCTTTTAGAGATGTAAATCTAGATAGATCCCAGTTATGTTTAGAATTTATTAGGATGTAAGTACATTAAACATACTTGTTTATAGGGAAACAGTTATTCAACTTGTCCCATTGTGAACTGAGTTTTATAACTATGGTTATAGTCAGTATTTTTTTTTCTTCTAGCACCAAAACATTTTTTCTAAGCACAATAAATGATGTTTTTCATGGAAGTTCTATGTTAGATTTTGTTAGAAGGGGAATCAATTACTTTTGGATGTGCAATATTTTAAGCAAAATCATGATTAGAAACATTTTATTCTACCATTATACTAACTGTAGAAATACTACCATGAACTGGCTTATAATTCACAGATAAAATTTGTCATTCATTTATCATAAAATTTTTATTAGAAGGATATTCACAAATTGTCTTCCAAAGTTCACATGTTGTAGTGAAAATATATCACACCATGATTTGACAAAGTGTGTTTATAATGAGAAGTTAATACTGAATTTGTCTTTCTAGAGTATCAGAACTATTTGTGTACCTGATGGGACATGAATATTTAAATGCTTTCTTGGTTTGTTTTGATTATTTACTTGTAAAATGTTAAATTTTTAATCTCTGTAATTTATGTATTTTAGTTACTTCTGTATTTTTTGTGTTCTATGTAATACTATCTGTTTGTGGCTGACTGTCCTGAAAATGATTTCTTCTGCTACTATATGTAAATGGAAAGAGAAAGGAGTCAGAATGGCTGAGGTTACCAAGAAACACTCATCAAATCCTCTGACATCATTTATTGAGACTTCAAGATTATCACATTTTAATTTTCCACTCTTTTGGAGTTTGATCAAATGAATGCAAATTATTTAATAAATATGTTAATAAACTTCCCAAATACTCAAATGAATATGCCACCAAGAAAAGATCTTTCAAGCAAGTTCTGATATTCAAAAACCTCACTATTTTGCTAATAGATATTTAAATAAGTGATTTAATTTCTTTTCCATTGCTTGGATTTTACTATCTAAATACTTATTAAAGTGGAATTAAATTGTTTGCCAGTTTTCTTATAATTTAGTCCAGGGAATGTCTTCATTTACTCCTAAAAGATTTTATGTGTGATATTGTTCTTTATTGTTGTAGTAAATGACCTTAAATATTTAAAAACAATGAATATCAAACTGTAGAAGATATAAATGTATACAACACCAAGCCTCTGGTTTTGTGAAGTTTTTTTACCTAAGAAAAATGTCAAAGATACTAGAACTCTGCATTAAGATTTTAAATTCTGATATGCTACCTAAAGGAGTGTGGGGGCATAACTCTGTAATTAACATCATTGCACATTATCTGATTCACTTAGTCTAAGTAGATTTCTCTCTCAATTATCTTTTTAAAGATTATAACAATATATTTTGGTACCATTTTTACTATATACTTAGTCATGTAATAGCAAAATAATAAACAGGATGAGCTTTGATTTCAGGCAATTCTGGATTTAAATTCTGTCTTTAATGATTATGGACTATGTTGGAGATACATCAGTTCTATTATTCTTCATATCATCATTTATTTTACCTGGAAACTTATATGCCATATTACATCTCATTAATTTACGATGTTATAGAAATACAATAATATAAATATTATATTGTACAACAAAATGCCCAGAATACAACAAGTGTTCAAAATATTACACGCTACTATAGTATTCTTCCATATTGATACAATTTGTCATCTAAAATTTTTTCTTTATTTTCTATATTCTTTGTTTACATTCCAAAAGCTTTCTCCTTTCCCAGTTCCTCCCTCACCATATGTTCCATAAGTCCTCTTCCCTCCACCCATTCCCCAATCACCCCTCCCCCATTTCTCTGTTCTGATACTCTCCTACAAATCTGGATCCAGTCTTTTCAGGACCAGGGTCCTTTCCTTCCTTTTTCTTAGGAATCTTTTGATTTGCTAATTGTGCCTTGAGTATTCAGAGCTTTTGGGCTCATTAATATCCACTTATCAGTGATTGCATTTCATGTGTATTCTTTTGTGATTGGGTTAACTCACTCAGGATGATATTTTCCAGATCCAACCATTTGCCTAAAAATTGCATGAATTCATTATTTTTAATTGCTGAGTAATATTCCATTGTATAAATATACCACACTTTCTGTATCCATTCCTCTTTTGAGGGACATCTGGGCTGCTTCCAACTTCTGGATATTATAAATAAGGCAGCTATGAACATAGTAGAGCATATGTCTTTATTTTATGCAGGGGATTCCGCTGGGTATATGCCCAGGAGTGGTATGACAGAGTTCTCTGGAAGTGTCATGCCCAATTTTCTGAGGAACTGCCAGACTGATTTCCAGAGCAGTTGTACCAACTTGTAATCCCACCAACAGTGGGATCATGGTGAATGATCATTTTGATGTGTTCTTGGATTCGGTTGGCAAGATCCCTGAGATTCTACCTCACACTAGTCAGAATGGCTAAGATTAACAACTCAAGAGACAACAGGTGCTGGCAAGGATGTGGAGAAAGAGGAACACTCCTATACTGTTGCTGGTTCCTCAGAAAATTTGGCATGAAACTTCCAGAGGACCCTGTCATACTACTCCTGGGCATATACCCAGAGGATTCCCCTGCATACAATAAGGACACATGCTCCACTATGTTCATAGCAGCCTTATTTATAATAGCCAGAAGTTGGAAGGAGCCCAGATGTCCTTCAAAGGAAGAATGGATACAGAAAATGTGGTATATTTATACAATGGAATACTACCCAGCAATTAAAAATAATGAATTCATGCAACTTGTAGGCAAATGGTTGGATCTGGAAAATATCCTAAGTGAGTTAAGCCAATCACAAAAGAATACACATGAAATGCAATCACTGATATGTGGATATTAATGAGCCCAGAAGCTCTGAATATTCAAAACACAATTAGCAAGTCAAAAGATTCCCAAGAAGAAGGAAGGAGAGGACCCTGGTCCTGAAATGACTTGATCCAGTTTTGTAGAAGAGTACCAGAATAGAGCAGAGAAATGGTTGGGTGGTGATTGAGGAATAGGCGGGGATGGGGGTGGGTGGGGTGGAAGAGGACATATGGGACATATGGTAAGGGGGGAGCTGGGAAAGGGGAAAGCCTTTGGAATGTAAACAAAGAATATAGAAATTAAAGAAAATAAAAAAAGAAGAAACTAGGATCTCTGAGGTAATAAATATCTTCTGGGAAGTTTTTTCTGAGAACATGAAGAAGATATGCTCCAGAGATAGCCAAGGTTGTACCCCATGCTGCAGTTGTACTTGGTAATGTGTAAAAGTTAGCCAAGTGGTACTGTTTTGAAGCATGAAGGGGCCATGAAGAACAGCTGAGGCTTGGCACTGTGAGAGGACGTGAAAGGTAAAGGGACAGCCTAAATTGTTGTTGACAGCCCAGGATGGATGGGATCATGCAAAGGATTTGAAGCTTGGCACTATGTCGAGAGCTTTTGAGAGGCTATTGGTAAGGACTAGTTGCAGAAGAATATGTTAGTGTATTGGAGATATCAATACCATGGGATGATCACCAAGAACATCAGCAGCAGTGGTGTAGAACAATCTGAGTTTAGAGTGCTACAAAGGGTAGAGCTGGAGAAGTGACACCAACCCTTTGGAGGACCCCAGAATATAATGTTTCAGACATTGAAACAAGAACCTGTAACCTTGAAGTTGCCTTGGAAATCCCAAGATTTTCAAGATGCCAGAAGCATAGAATATCTGCTGCAGAAAACTGCTAACAGAGAGTGGAATCAGCCCAAGAAAATAAGTTTGTTGTAGTCAACAAAGATGAAAAAGGAGTTGGAGATCAGAAGACTACTTTGACATCAGACATGGAGATGCAGAATTTGGAGTTTGCACAACTGGTTTCCTGTCTTGAATTGGGAATTAATTACAAGCCATTGGATGAATCTCAAAAGAGAATTCTTCCTTCCTTCCTTCCTTCCTTCCTTCCTTCCTTCCTTCCTTCCTTCTTTCTTTCTTTCTTTCTTTTCTTTCTTTTCTTTCTTTTCTTTCTTTCTCTCTTTGTTTCTTTGTTTCTTTCTTATTGGATATTTCATTTATTTACATTTCAAATGTTATCCCCTTCTCCCCAAAAACCCCTATCCCCCCTCACTTTTCTACTATGAGAGTGATCCTCCACCCACCAACCTACCTACTACGGCCTCTTGACCCAACCATTCCTCTATACTGGGTCCTTGAGGCACAACAGGGCAATGAATCTTGGACTTTTAATACTGTTGAAACTCATATAGACTATGAGGACTTTGGAAGTTAGACCAAATGTATTTTACATTATGTTATGTTTATGTATGGCCCCATAGAGTCAAATGTATGAACAAGCCTATGGGGGGCAGGGAATAGAATGTGATGGTTTGTATATGCTCATCCCAAGGAATGGCACTAGATTAGAAGGTGTGGCCCCATTGGAGTAGGTATGTCACAGTGGGTGTGGGCTATAAGAACTTTATCCTAGTTTCGTGGAAGCCAATATTCTTCCTAGCAGTCTTCTGATAAAGATGTAAAACTCTTGGCTCTTCCTGTACCATGTCTTCCTGGATGCTGCCATGTTCCCACCTTGATGATAATGGACTAAACCTCGGAACCTATAAGCTAGGCACAATTAAATATTGTCCTTATAAGAGTTGCCTTGGTGATGATGCCTGTTCACAGAAATAAGACCATAACAAACACAGCACCTAACTGAAATGTTGGAGAGGCTGAGATGAAAAGAAAAAACAATGAAGATGATGATCATGGTCAAAGTCCATTACATGTACATATTAAATTGTAGTAATGAAATTTCTTTGAAACATATGGCATCCTTGCTATAAAATACAATTTAGCAAATAAGTTGACTACTGATAAATTCAATATTAACCTCACCAGAAGCAGATGCAAAAGGTTACATATAATATGAATTATATTGAAATATGAATCCCAAGAGTATACTTTTAAAAGTAGGTATACTATTGGAAAGGCATAATATATTTACAGGGAATATATTGATAGTAAAAGAACACAAGGGAACATTTGACATGATGGAAATGTAATGAGACATTTTATATAAGACTTCATAAATCTATGTACTTACAACCAGTTTAGTCCAGTCATATATAATTATATATAATGCAGAAAGGTAAATTTTAGATGACAATCAAAACAGACATGGAAGGTCACTACTTGCTTGTCAAAGGGAAAACCCACCAAGAATTCTCAATACTGAACATCTGTGCTCCAAATGAAAGGGCACCCTCATTCCTAAAAAAATTTTACTAAAGCTTAAAGCACACATTGCACCTAACACAATAATTGTAGGTGACTTCAACACTCCACTCTCCTCAATAGACCGATCAGGAAAGCAGAAACTAAACAGGGACACAGTGAAACTAATTGAAGCTTTGGACCAATTGGATTTAACATATATATGTATATGTATATATATATATATATATATATATACACACACACACATATATATATATATATAACATTTCATCCTAGAGCAAAAGAATATACCTTTTTCTCAGCACCGCACAGTACTTTCTCCAAAATTGATCATATAATTGGTCACAAGACAGAACTCAACAAATACACGAAGACTGAACTAATCCCATGCCTCCTATCAGATCACTATGGAGTAAAAGTGGTCTTCAATAGCAAGAAGAATAACAGAAAGCCCATATATACATGGAAACTGAACAATACTCAATGACACCTTGGTCAAGGAAGAAATAAAGAAAGAAATCAAAGACTTTTTAGACTTCAATGAAAATGAAGGTATGACCTGCCCAAATCTATGGAACACAATGAAAGCAGTGCTAAGAGGAAAACTCATAGCCCCGAGTGCCTCCAAAAAGAAACTGGAGAGAGCATACACTAGCAACTTAACAGCACACCTGAAGGCCCTGGAACAAAAAGAAGCTAATTCACCCAGGAAGAGTAGAAGAGAGGAAATCATCAAACTAAGGGCTGAAATCAATCAAGTAGAAACAAAGAGAAACATACAAAGAATCAACAAATCCAAGAGCTGGTTCTTCGAGAAAATGAACAAGATAGATAAACCCATAGCTAGACTAACCAAAGGGCACAGAGACAGTATCCAAATTAACAAAATTAGAAATGAAAAGGGGGATATAACCACAGAAACTGAGGAAATTCAAAAAATCATCAGATCCTACTAAAAAAGCCTATAATCAACACAGCTGGAGAATCTGGAAGAAATGGACAATTTCCTAGACAGATACCAAATACCAAAATTAAATCAGCATCAATTAGATCAACTAAATAGTCCCATAACCCCTAAAGAAATAGAAGGGGTTATAGAAAGCCTCCCAGCCAAAAGAAGTATGGGACCGGATGGTTTTAGTGCAGAATTCTACCAGACCTTCAAAGAAGACTTAACACCAATACTTTTCAAACTATTCCACAAAATAGAGACAGAAGGGACACTGCACAACTCATTCTTCGAAGCCACAATTACAATAATACCTAAACCACAGAAAGATCCAACAAAGAAAGAGAACTACAGGGCAAATTCTCTTATGAATATCGATGCAAAAATAATAAATAAAATTCTTGCCAACTGAATCCAAGAGCACATCAAAACGATCATTCACCAAGATCAAGTAGGCTTCATCCCTGGGATGCAGGGATGGTTCAATATATGGAAATCCATCAATGTAATCCACTACATAAACAAATTTAAAAAAAAACATGCTGAAAAAGCAATTGACAAAATTCAGCATCCTTTCATGCTAAAAGTCTTGGAAAGAGCAGGAATTCAAGGCCCATACCTAAACATAGTAAAAGCAATCTACAGCAAACCAGTAGCCAACATCAAAATAAATGGAGAGAAACTTGAAGCAATCCTACTAAAATCAGGGACTAGACAAGGCTGCCCTCTCTCTCCATATCTTTTCAACATAGTACTTGAAGTTCTAGCAAGAGCAATTAGACAACATAAGGAAGTCACAGGGATGCAAATTGGAAAGGAAGAAGTCAAAGTATCATTATTTGCAGACGATATGATACTCTACTTAAGCGATCCAAAAAACTCCACCAGAGAACTTCTACAGCTGATAAACAACTTCAGCAAAGTGGCTAGTTATAAAATTAACTCAGGCAAATCAGTAGCCTTCTTGTTCTCAAAGGACAAGCAGGCTGATAAAGAAATTAGGGAAATAACACCCTTCACAATAGCCAAAAACAACGTAAAGTCCCTTGGTGTAACTCTAACCAAAGAAGCTAAAGATCTGTACAACAGGAACTTCAAGTCCCTGAAGAAAGAAATCGAAGAAGACCTCAGAAGATGGAAAAATATTTCTTGCTCCTGGATTGGCAGGATCAATATAGTAAAAATGGCCATCTTGCCAAATGCAATATACAGATTCAATGCGATCCCCATCAAAATCCCAACTCAATTGTTCACAGATCTAGAAAGAGCAATTTTCAAATTAATCTGGAATAACAAAAAACCCAGGATAGCTAAAACTATTCTCAACAATAAAAGGACTTCTTGGGGAATCAATATCCCTGACCTCAAGCAGAACTACAGAGCATGAGTTAAAAACTGCATGGTATTGGTACAGCAACAGGCAAGTAGATCAGTGGAATAGAATTGAAGACCCAGAAATGAACCCACAGACTTATGATCACTTGATGTTTTTTAAAGGACCTACAACCATCCAGTGGAAAAAAGATAGCCTTTTCAACAAATGGTGCTGGTTCAACTGGAGGTCAACATGCAGAAGAATGCGAATTGACCCACTCTTATCTCCTTGTACTAAGATCAACTCCAAGTGGATCAAGGACCTCCACATAAAACCTGACACACTGAAACTAAAAAAAAAAAGAAACTGGGGAAGACCCTGGAGGACATGGGAATAGGGGGAAAGTTTCTAAACAGAACACCTAGTTTCTTCTTAATCACCACTATTTCTAATTCCAGCTAGCCATCATCAATTGTCCCACTAGTCCTTGCTATTTTTTCCCACTAAAGCTAGATCCAGCAGATCAAAGCTGCAGTGGTATGGTGCTTGCTATTTGTTGAACATAGCCCCTCCCCCATATTCTATTACCAGCTTTCAGTTTCCAACTCCCTTTATGCCTAAGCTTCCTGGAACTTACTCTGTAGATTGACCTTGCACTCAGATCTGCATGGTACTGCGTCCTGGAATTCTGGGATTAAAGGTGTGTACCACCATACCTGGATAAAATCTTAGCTGAATGGGATCTTACCCTGAAATCCCTTTATCTTTTGTCTCCTAGAACATAGGATTCAGCTCCATTTCACTTTCTGGTACCCTTTTCATACTTAAACAATATATTTTATATATTTCCTTTCTAGTCTTGCTGTACTTATTCAAAATACACTTCATGAGACTTAACGAGAGAAAAAGGTCTCTGCTGGGCTTATTATAAACTTCCTTAATCAATGCAATTAATAGCACATTAGACTCAGGTAGACTCTAGACAAGGGCAAAAATCATCTCCAATCTTCACCAAAATATCACAAAACTGTCTCTAGGCCACATACTGAAATCCTTCTCCACTGAACCCTCTTGGGGCAGGTCTGTACAACTCAAATCAGTCTCAGCAACAAAGCCTTTCATATTTCTACAAGGATAGCCCATTAAACCCCACTTAAATCTTTCCATTGCTTTCCCAATCCAAAGTCCCCAAATCCACATTCTTCCAGACAAAAGCATGGTCAGGCCTATAAAAGCAATATCCCAGTCCTTGGTACCAACTTTCATCTTAGGGTTTTATTGTTGTGAACAGACACCATGACCAAGGCAACTCTTATAAATGACAACATTTAATTTTATCTTATGGAACAGGACTTAAATATAATCAAAATTATTGGATTATTGATTACTCCAATGATATTTATGTAATTATTGCATCAGTGGACATGCCATATTAATCATTGTTGGAGGTCACATTATTCAGAGCAGGTAATTATCCATGGTTACTTTTTCCTCCATCAACTTGCAGAGCACCTTATAGTTACTATAAAAGCTAGCTAGTAGGAATCAAACATCCAAGTCCACACTAACTTGATTTAGCCATGCTCAACAACTCAAGCATGAAGTGTCTTCAGAAGTAGGATCTTCTCTTCATGTTCAAGAAGTTAACCAAGGACAATAACAATCACTTTTAATGGTTAAGGAGGTGTTTCACTGGTCAACAACTACAAAAGAAGTAACTAAGTTCTGGTAGTAGACTTTTTAGTTGTTAGCTTCTGCTGTCCAGAAGCAGTGAACATGGATGAGCAAATATCTCTAGAACAGTATATGGAGTTTATTTGGCTATATACTGAAGAGTAGTAAAAATGTGTTATATATTAGATTTATTCTTACCTTTTTGTTGTTGTTGTTTGTTTGTTTTTTGAGAGAGGGTTCCTTTGTCCTGGAACTCACTCTGTGGATCAGGCTGGCCTGAAACTCAGAAATCTGCCTGCCTCTGCCTCCCAAGTGCTAGCATTAAAGGTGTGCACAACCATCGCCTGGCTTATTCTTACCTTTCTTAAGAAGCTCCCTATTTATTTCCATGGTGGCTCCATCAGTTTGCATTTCCACCACTACTAAATTACTGTTCCCTTTTCCCTATATCCATGCCAGGATCTCTCTCTCTCTCTCTCTCTCTCTCTCTCTCTCTCTCTCTCTCTCTCTCTCCTCCTCTCCCTCTCCCTCTCCCTCTCCCCCTCTCCCTTCCTCCCTCCCCCTCTTCCTCTCCCTCCCTCCTTTCCTCCCTCCCTCTCTCTCTCCCTCTCCCTCCCTCCCTCTCTCTCCCTCCCTCTCTCTTTCTCACTCTCCCTCCCCCTCCCCCTCTCTTTCCCCCTCCCTCCCTCCCTCCCTCCCTCCCTTCTTTCCACTCTTATCCATTTTGGCTGGAGTAAGATGAAATTTCCAAGTAGTTTTAATATTCATTTCCCTGATGATTAAGAATGTTAAGCATTCTTCTACATACCTCCCAGACATTTGTATTTCATTATTTCATGTTTTGAGAATACTTTGTTTAGTTATATTACCTATTTCAATTTGTTTATTTGCTTTTTGTTTAATGTTTCGCATTCTTTATATATTCTAGATATGAATCCTCTGTGAGATCTGGTAAAAAATGTCCCTATTGAGATTATAAAGAAATGTTTTTCCTTCACAATGTCTTATTTATTAATTATTTTAATACCCATAGTTTGATGATTGTGGACAATAATATATTCTCATCCATTACATTTTATGCCTTGCTTATATAAGTATCGTCTTTGTGGTTATCAAGGGAATAATGCAGAAGACAGCTTGTATAGCCCATTTTAAGCTGGTCACACCTGACTAGTGAACCATATATTGAACCTCATTCTTGTATCCTAATTTTATCCTCTTAGTTTAAATGTTTTATCTTATATTATATAATACCTTGTATACGTGTAATATTGTTATAAAATGTCATCAATTATGAAATGAATAACAAAAAAGTTTAGCTCTTACGTACTTGTAGACTGAGATAAGCTATAAGCACTGTCATATTTTCTGTTTGAGCTGATTTTTCTTTGTAAAATATAACTTTCATGGGCTGGTGAGATGGCTCAGCTGTTAAGAACACTGACTGGTCTTCTGAAGGTCCTGAGTTCAAATCCCAGCAACCACATGGTGGCTCACAACCATCCGTAATGAGACCTGATGCCCTCTTCTGATGTATCTGAAGACAGCTACAGTGTACTCACATATAACAATAAATAAATCTTTAAAAAAATAAAAAATTTAAAAAATATATAACTTTCATGTATTCTCACATGGCAGAAGGTAAAGGTGCTAAAATGTATCTTTTAAACTGAAATTCATTTCTAAGTCTGTATGTCTCATTTTGATGTAGTTATTAATCAAAATCCTAATCTCTTGAGACTATCAGATTGAGATTCAGTTTAAAATTAATATTAAATGAATCAATAACCTTCATCAAGCCATAACATGTATACTAGCAATTATTGTAATACAGATTTCAAATTATTTTCACTTCAACTTTAACATATAACTTTCATTCAATTACAATATCAAAGTATTCTGATTTTTGTTACATATGTATGTGCCATTAAATTTTACTTTTTATGTGAACTGATCTGGTTTCTTAGTATTATTTAATTTTAGAATGAAAAAAAAATCATTTGACCTTTCCTGTAAGATAACTCTTAAAGAAAATTTTACTGATGATGGGTTTATCTTTAAGTCTCCACTTATGCATTACTACTTTATTGTGTATAACTTTTTTATTATGGAGGATTTTCTTTTGTAGTACTAAATATTACTATATACCCTGTTTATTTATAAAGCATCAGTTGAGAAATATGCTCACACTCTCACATACTTCCTTTGCATGTAATGAGTCTTCTTTTATACATTAAATTGAAATAGAACTATATCATTGTGCCTAGTTTCTTTATTCTAGCCCCTCCCAGCTTTCCTCTATTTAACCATTGCCAAGCTATCTCCACCCTCTAGTTGATAGCTTCTTTTACCTTGATTATATTTGTTACATATGTGTACACACGCATATATATGCATATATAAAACTCCATTTCTGTTGATTAGCTGTATATGGTTTTGAGACTGAGCACTCTCCATTGTATATCAATAAGGGGGATTTTTCTTTGAAAGAAACTAGTTTTCTTTCTCCCTGCTGCCATAACTTTCCTGTGGTTTTTTGACTAGGATTCACATCTTGCAAAACTCCACTCTTCCATGTTAACGTATTCACTCATTTTGTCATTGTTCTAGTCTTGTCTGTGTAGTCATCTCAAGGAGATACTATTTCATAGCAGATTTTTTACTACCCTGGGGTTTAACAATATGTCTAGACACTTTTCCTTGATGTTCATTGAATCAGCCACTCTTTGCTTTTCTCTGAGGTATACACACATCATCTATGATGGAGGTATATCTAGGACTGGGTTTCATAGCACCTGTTTATCTCTGTTATGGTCCTGTTGTAATTTCATATGATGGTCTCCATTTCTTGTGAAAAGAAGCTTCTTTGATGAGAGATGATAACTATTTTTATTTGTGGGTATAATGATAAGATTTAGAATGTAGTAAAGAAGTACGCCCAACTAACAAAGTAGTAGTCATAGATTCTTTCCTAATCACTAGCTTCTGGAAGTTGGCCAGGTTTCTAGTACAAGGCATCATTTACGTCCAACCGAGTGGTTGTTGAGTCCACTTACACAGATTTTGGTTGTTGCCAACATTTTAGTGAAATTTACTGCACTGTCTTAGTTTGGGTTTCATTGCTGTGAACAGACACCATGACCAATGCAAGTTTTATAAAAGACAACATTTAATTGGGGCTGGCTTACAGGCTCAGAGGTTCAGTCCATTGTCATCAAGGCAGAAACATGGCAGCATCCAGGCAGGCGTGGTGCAGGAGGAGCTGAGAGTTCTATCTCTTTATCTAAAGGCTGCTAGTGGAAGACTGACTTCCAGGTAACTAGGGTGAAGGTCTTAAGCCCACACCCACAGTGACACACCTACTCCAACAAGATCACACCTCCTAATAGTGCCACTCCCTGGGAAAAGCTTATAGAGACCATTACATTCCACTCCCTGGACCCCATAGGCTTGTTCAAACATGAGTCTATGGGGGCCATACTTATACATAGCATAATGCAAAATACATTTAGCCCAACTTCAAAAGTCCCTATAGACTATAGCAGTCTCAACAGTGTTAAAAGTCCAAAGTTCAAGGTCTCTTTTGAGGTTCATCCAATCACTTAACTGTAATCCCCCAAGCAAGACGGAAAACCAGCTGGGCAAAGTCCAAACTCCACATCTCCATGTCTGATGGCAAAGCAGTCTTCAGATATCCAATTGCTTTTTCATCTTTGTTGACTTCAACAAGGTTCTTTCTCCTGGGTTTGTTCCACTCCCTGTTAGCAGCTTTCCTTTGCAGGCATCCTGTGGCTCTGGCATCTTTAACATCTTGGGTACCCCAAGTCAATTTCAGCTTCACAGCTTCTTGTTCCAATGTCTGAGATCCACACATGATCTTCTGTACATCTCAAAGAGCTGGTGACACTTCTCCAGCTCTGCCCTCTGTAGCACTCTAAGTTCAGATTGATCCACTCCACTGCCACTGCTGTTCTTGGTGGTCATCTCATGGTACTGACATCTCCAATATGCTAGGGTCTTCCACTGCAACTATGCTTCACCAAAGGCTCTCATAGGCTTTCTTCACGATACCAAGCCTCATTCCTTTGCATGACCCCTTCAGTCCTGGGCTGTCAATTACAACTGAGGGTACACTTTCACCAATGGCCTTACATGGCCTCTCACAGTACCAAGCATCAGATGTTCTTCATGATGCTTTCATGCCTTCAAAACCAGTACCACCTGGGTGATTCTTACATGTTACCAAGTACAGCTGCAGCATAAGGTACAACCTTGGCTATCTCTGGAATACAGCTTCTTTCTGCTCTCAGAAAACACTTCCCATATTTCACCTCAGTGATGCTGGTTTTTTCTTAATCACCACTAATTTCTTAGCTCCAGATAACCAGCATCAATTGTCCCAGTAGTCTCCTTCCTTTGAATATAAAGCCAGAGACACATGGCCGAAGCTGCTGAGTTCTACTGCTTGCAGGAGCTGGAACATTGACCCCCTTATTCTATTACATTATCACTAGCTTCATTTTTCCCAGCTCCTTTACTGCCTAAGTTGGTTGTCCTGAATCTTTCTCTTTAGACTGACTTTGAACTCAAGCGATCTACATGCCTGTCTCCTAAACACTGGGATTAAAGGTGTGGTCCACCAAACCTGGATTAAAGCTTTTCTTCACCGAGAATTTGCTCCCTTCTAGGCTGACCTTGAACTCAGAGATCTGCTTATCTTTGCTTCCTGGGATTAAAGTCTTGTACTACCATGCCTGGACCTAAAGTTAACTGGGTGAATCTTGCCCCCAAGGTCACCACTCCTTTAATTCAGTTTAATATCCTTGAATTCAGCTCCATTTCACTTCCTAGAGTCCCTTTAATACTCAAACTATATATTTTGTACTTTTCCTTTCTCAGCTTGCTATGTTTATTCAAAATTCTCTATCAGACTTAACCAGAGAATAAAGTCTTTGTTGGCCTTCTTTGAGACTTCCTTTGCAGATGCAGTTAATATAAATCTCTTTACCTTAGCCCTAGGCAGTCTCTTCAGGCAATCGCAAAAAGCAGCCATGTTCTTCACCCAAACATCACAAAAACAGTCTCTCAGCCACATATTAAAGTTCTTCTCCACTGAAACATCTTGGGCCAGCAGGCCTAAACATTTCAAATAACTCTCGGCACCACTGTCTTCCATATTCCTACTAGGCTGGCCCATTAAGCCCCACTTAAAGCATTTCGTGGCTTTCCAAATCCAAAGTCCCCAAATCCACATTCTTCCAAACAAAAGCATGGTCGTGCCTATCACTGCAATACCCCACTGCTGGTACCAACTTCTGTCTTAGTTTGCGTTTCACTGCTGTGAACAGACACCATGACCAATGCAAGTTTTATAAAAGACAACATTTAATTGGGGCTGGCTTACAGGCTCAGAGGTTCAGTCCATTGTCATCAAGGCAGAAACATGGCAGTATCCAGGCAGATATGGTGCAGGAGGAGCAGAGAGTTCTATCTCTTCATCTAAAGGCTGCTAGTGGAAGACTGACTTCCAGTCAACTAGGGTGAAGGTCTTAAGCCCACACCCACAGTGACACACCTACTCCAACAAGGCCACACCTCCTAATAGTGCCACTCCCTGGGAAAAGCTTATAGAGACCATTACATGCACCTTCAAGGATATCTTGCCATGCTGGTACTTGTCATAGTTCATAGGTGTTGCAACCTGGTAGAACTGTTTAATTGATTCCATCACTTAAAGGATAGCATAGTATTTTCTGGAACCATGAAAGCAAGACCACAAGAAAGAGACGTTTCTTTAAAATCCAGTTCCAGTCGTAGGACTTATGTATTCTAATTGTGAGGTGACTTCTGCAATAGACACCCACACTCAACCCCTAAGGAACCAATGCCTTCACCTATATTGTATATGTTTGTGTGAGTTACTTGGTATACTCTGAACAACTAATCCTTTGAAAAGAAGTTTCTTGTGTTTGGTACTGGGGTTTTGTCCCCAAAGTGGCTTAACTTCCTTAAAGATTACATGTTTATGTGGTTTTCTTCAAAAGTCTTATATTTTTTTGGTCTTTGACAATTTGATTACATAGCTGATCTTTGGACAATAATGGTTTTAAATATAACTTTATATATATATATATTCGCAACAATTTTATAAAATCACCATTTACTTAGAAGTAATAGGGAAAATAGGCATGTGATAAATTCTTAAACGCATAGGTTATTTATTTGTAATTTACTATAATACTTTCTTATTTACTAGAATAAAGCATAGAATATATGAAATAGTAACACACCAGTATTCACATATAAATTCATATGATAAAGAACAATTTAAAGATACAAATGTTAGTATAACAGTATTCTAATATAACTGTAAAAATGTCTCAACCACCTGTTGGTATTACAGTATGCCCAATTACTGTTCTATTTACCTAATGCATTGTCTGATACTAATCACCTCCATATCTGTGCATTAAATAGCATGTCTTGGAGTGAAAAGTAATCATTTAATGCTGCAAAACTTTTCACGACATTTCAAATATTCTGTAATTTGTTGTTAATTTTGACGATAGGGCTTCTGGACAACAGCAGAATATTGGTAAACATTTTGAAAAACTAAATGTTATAGAATTGTTGACAACTGTCTAGATTTTATGCTCTGAACTCCCTCTACTACAACTGTAATATGTGTTAAAGTATCCTTTGGGTGAGTTTTATTTGGAGTCTGTACTGGCTAATTTTATGTCAACTGGTCACAAGCTAGAGTTATCAGAGAGGAAGGAAAAGCAAATGAGAATAATGCCTTTATAAGATCCAACTGTGTGATCAATGGGGAAGGGCCCAGCCCATTGTGGGTGGTGCCATCCCTGAACTGTGGTCCTGTGTTTTATAAGTAAACAGATTGTAAAAGCCATTCGGGGCAAGCCAGTCAGTAAACAGCTCCCTTCCATGGTCTTTGCATTAGCTCCTGCCTTAGGGTTCCAGCTCTGCTAGAGTTCCTGTCCTGCCTTTCTTCAATGATGATCTACAATAAGTCTGATAAACCCTTTTCTCCTCAACTTCATTTTTGCTCATGTGTTTCTCATCACAGCAATAGAACCCAAAGAGAGTCCTTTTATATTTCATGAATGTATTTGAGACATCTTTAGAGACATGGAATTTTAAATGCATTTGCTTCCTTTTCTTTCTTCTTGAAATCTAATAATTCAGTTTTTCCAACTTAGTATTATTTACTAGGGCCTTTATGCATGCTTTTCCCCTGTTTAGTCATCTTTCTTCCTTTTCTGGTGTAAATCTATTTTCTAATGGTGTCTTAGAATTCATCAATCAAGGGTGTTGCTTTAGCTCTCTGACATGTTTACTTTTCTGTTTTTTTGTTCTTCGGCTACAGGGGTTCCATTTGGTTCAGTTTTATGATTCATACTTCTTTAATAATTTTTTTTCTTTTTGTTAATGCATGTCTAATTTGGTTTTTTTTATCCACCTATTTAGGTGCTTTCATTAAACATCTTAATGGTGTTTATTTTTTATTCTTTTTAAGTCAATGCATTCATTTCTACTTCTTTGGAGCTGGTTATTCTTAAATTTTGCTTCATGTTCTAAGAATTTGAAGGAGCAACATGTACATAGCTTTCAGTATTTACAGGTAAGTTTTGGCAGTTAGTTTCTAAATTGGTGGAATATTTCTAATTTCACTGTTATGGATTGCAATAATTTATGTGGCTGTTTTTAGGCCAACAGTGAAAATTATGTCTGACAGGTCGCTTGTAGGGGCTCAAATCTGAGAAGATATTGACAACCTCTAGAAACTTGGTTAGTTGGCTTGGTTACTTAGTAATAATGAATATTCCTGGATTGTGATTCAGTGGTATTGGCCCAGAAGCAGAGATCCTCCAGGAGTACATTTTAAAAAAGTATTTCATAATAATTTTCCACATTCAGGGACAAAGAGAAACACATGTCTCTCAAGAATACTGGTTTGGCAGAGATGATGTAAAAATGGAGCTGAGAGAGGATCAGGAGATCTCATAAGGCTACTTCATGACCAAGGACACCAGCCTTACCTTTTTTTTTAATTTTTATTTTCTATATTCTTTGTTTACATTCCAAAGGATTTCCCCTTTCCCAGTCCCCCACCCACCATATGTCCCATAATTCTTCTCCCGCCCAACTATGCCCCAATCATCCCCCCGCCCCACGATTTCTCTGTTCTGGGTCTACAAAATTGGATCCAATCTTTTCAGGCCCAGGGTCCTCTCCTTTCTTCTTCTTGGGAATCATTTGACTTGCTAATTGTGCCTTTAGTATTTAGGGCTTCTGGGCTCATTAATATCCACTTATCAGTGATTGCATTTCATGTGTATTCTTTTGTGATTGGGTTAACTCACTTAGGATGATATTTTCCAGATCTAACCATTTACCTACAAATTGCATGAATTCATTATTTGAAATTGCTAAGTAGTATTCCATTGTATAAATATACCACATTTTCTGTATCCATTCCTCCTTTGAAGGTTATCTGGGTTCCTTCCAATTTCTGGCTATTATAAACAAGGCTGCTATAAAAATAGTGGAGCATGTGTCTTTATTGTATGCAGGGGAATCCTCTGGGTATATTCCCAGGAGTGGTATGCCAGGGTCCCCTGGAAGTGACATGCCCAATTTTCTGAGGAACCGCCAAACTGATTTCCAGAGCGGTTTTACCATTCTGCAATCCCATCAACAGTGGAGGAGTGTTCCTCTTTCTCCACATCCTTGCCAGCACTTGTTGTCTCTTGAGTTTTTAATCTTAGCCATTCTGACTGGTGTGAGGTGGAATCTCAGGGTTGTTTTGATTTGCATTTCCCTGATGACTAATGATGTTGAACATGTCTTAAGGTGTTTCTCGGCCATCCGAATTTCTTCTGGTGAAAATTCTTTGTTTAGCTCTGTACCCCATTTTTGATAGGGTTATTTGGTTCTTTGGGGTCTAACTTCTTGAGTTCTTTGTATATATTGGATATTAGCCCTCTGTCGGATGTGGGGTTGGTGAAGATCTTTTCCCACTTTGTTGGTTGCCGTTTTGTCCTTCTGACAGTGTCCTTTGCCTTGCAGAAACTTTGTAATTTTATGAGGTCCCATTTGTCAATTCTTGATCTTAGAGCATAAGCTATTGGTGTTCTGTTCAGAAACTTTCCCCCTGTGCCCATGTCCTTCAGGGTCTTCCCAAGTTTCTTTTCTAATAGTTTCAGTGTGTCTGGTTTTATGTGGAGGTCCTTGATCCACTTGGAGTTGATCTTAGTACAAGGAGATAAGAGTGGTTCAATTCTTAGTGCAAGGAGATAAGAGTGGGTCAATTCGCATTCTTCTGCATGTTGACCTCCAGTTGAACCAGCACCATTTGTTGAAAAGGCTATCTTTTTTTCCACCAGATGGTTGTGGCTCCTTTATCAAAGATCAAGTGACCATAAGTCTGTGGGTTCATTTCTGGGTCTTCAATCCTATTCCATTAATCTACCTGCCTGTTGCTGTACCAATACCATGCAGTTTTTAACACAATTGCTCTGTAGTACTGCTTGAGGTCAGGGATATTGATTCCCCCAGAAGTCCTTTTATTGTTGAGAATAGTTTTAGCTATCCTGGGTTTTTTGTTGCTCCAGATGAATTTGAGAATTGCTCTTTCTAGATCTATGAAGAATTGATTTGGGATTTTGATGGGGATTGCATTGAATCTGTAGATTGCTTTTGGCAAGATGGCCATTTTTACTATATTGATCCTGCCAATCCAGGAGCAAGAAATATTTTTCCATCTTCTGAGGTTTTCTTCGATTTCTTTCTTCAGGGACTTGAAGTTCCTGTCATACAGATCTTTCACTTGTTTGGTTAGAGTTAGGAGGAATGGATACAGAAAATGTGGTATATTTATACAATGGAGTACTACTCAGCAATTAAAAATAATGAATTCATGCAATTTGTAGGTAAATGGTTAGATCTGGGAACTATCATCCTAAGTGAGCTAACCCAATCACAAAAGAATACACAGGAAATGCAATCACTGATAAGTGGATATTAATGAGCCCAGAAGCCCTAAATACTCAAGGCACAATTAGCAAGTCAAATGACTCTCAAGAAGAAAAAAAGGAGAGGACCCTGCGCCTGTAAAGATTGGATCCAGTATTGTAGACCCAGAACAGAGAAATCGTGGGGGGGGGGAAAGAGTGGGGAATAGCATGGGGGGAGAGGAATTATGGGACATATGGCGGGGGGTAACTGGGAAAGGGGAAAGCCTTTGGAATGTATACAAAGAATATAGAAAAAAAAAGAGTGGTTCGATTCGCATTCTTCTGCATGTTGACCTCCTGGGAAACAGCCTTACCTTTAAGGTATACAGATGAGTGTCTTTCTCTCTAAGTCCTTAGGAAAAGACTACACCCACACTCTAGTTAGGAGGAACAGTAACTTAATTATATAGTTTCCTCAAGATCTGTAGGCATTGTTATTTGACAGGCCTGTATTTATGTGCACATGTAGGCATGTCTCTTGTGGAGTTCCTGGTTAAGCAGTATTTCTCTCATATAATGGGTGAATGATCCTAGAGCCAGATCAAAAGCCATGCCAGAACCCATAACTGAGTCTGATACTAGAAGTTTTAGTGGGTTTCTTCTCTTCTGGGTTTCTTGTTTGATGGTGCTAGTTGCTGGACCATAGTCAAATGGGACAATAGCCAAATCCTCAGAGGTAAAGGCTTGATTCCAGCCTTCCTGGGATCTGTCAGTACTTTGAACCTCCTACCTGGATTCCAAAACTCCTGCAAAGTCTCATTTTTGTCAAAGATAAATGCCAAATTATTGTCACTGTAGGAGTATAACAGCAGGCGAACCACTATACTATCATCTTGCTTTATACAGTGTCTTGCTTACAGTTTTGTTTTTATATTTTGCTTTTAAAGTTTTCCTTACTGATAGTGCAAGTTTTTGATTTCTTCTTCTTTTAAATGTCATCTGGGGCATAAACAAAAGAAATACTTACTGGCTTTAAGATTACATTAAATCTGTTCATAAATTTTGCTGCAAAACACTTTTTGAAAATACTGAAATTTTCTGTGTATAACACTCTTCCTCCCCATTCTTATATTCTTTTTTTTTTTTTTTTTTGGTTTTTACGAGACAGGGTTTCTCTGTGTAGCCCTGGCTGTCCTGGAACTCACTCTGTAGACCAGGCTGGCCTCGAACTCAGAAATCCACCTGCCTCTGCCTCCCAAGTGCTGGGATTAAAGGCGTGTGCCACCACCACCCGGCCCATTCTTATATTCTTAATCACTCTCTGATATATCTTTTGTCTCAGTTTCCAACTGTTGCAAATATTTTATGAACTATATCTCCGATTATACATCAAATTACTTTATTATATATGATAATTTACTTTCAATTTTTATTTTTTTGCTAGTAATGGAAATAGATTTCATTTTTCTATACTGATGTTTACCTTATTGTATTTTATATTAATCATTTCAACTCACTCTTAGTTGATTCCTTGAGAATTTTTTATATAAATGATGGTATAACTGGAACTCTATTTCTCTTGACATTTTATTCATTGATTCATTTATTTCTATAGTAAATATTGTCATGATGGTGATAAGTGGACATAGTGAAATTCTACATACTTATATTGTTTTGAACCTTAGGAGGTGTATGCATTTTTTCATTTTAATATATTACTTGCTATAAGCATTCGTCCAGCACATTTTCACAGTAAAGGCATTTGATTATTACATTGCCTAGTAATTTTTCTTTAATTTCAACTCTAGACTGAATATGGTAAATTCAATAAATCATGCCAATTGTCTCTTATTGGTGGTGACTATAAGCTTTTGATTTATTACCAGAATATATACTTTTAAATTGTAACAACTTTGTTTTCCTGTGAATATCATTTGCTCATATTTTAGCTTTGTGACATAAAGTTATAGGTAAAGTTTCTAAAATAGTGTTTTAGAATCATGCCACTAATCTGAACTATTCATGTGTATTTTCCTACATTAATACTTTTACTCATGTTAATATTAGACTGATGGCTTTAGACATGATTCTGATTTTTCTACCTCCTTGAAAATAATCTATGGGATAGCAATTATGTCTTCCTTCAGTGTTTAGTAAGATCCAGTATTGAAGTTATTTGGACCTGAAATTTTCTATGAAGATTTTCCATGTTTAGTTATTCTATTTTAGTGTACACATGAGATGGTTTATTTCCTTAATATTTGTTATTATTCTGAATGCAAATTAAAGCTCTTAAATGCAAATATGACCAGTGCATACCTCTGAGCACACTTTTCAGAGGCATTTTAATAGCCATAAAACGGTGTCCAAAATTTAAGCCAGCTCAAAAATGCCCCATGAAAAGCAAATTGGCTACACCTTCTTTTCTGTAAATGTCTGCTTTCTCTCTTATCTCTTCTGCTAGATATAGCTCCTCTAACCCCTGTAAACTTCCAATGCCCAATATTCCTTTTATTAATTTTTTATTGACTTTAAATCCCCATCTCAGCTTCCTCTCCCTCCCTTCCTCCCAGTCCCTTCCACTCATTCACCTCCCCCATTCCTCCCTTCCTTTCTCCTCAGAGAATTCGAGACCTCCCATGGATATCAACCTGTCTTGGCATATAAAGTTGCAGTAGGACTAGGTTTATTTTCTTCTATTATGCCAGAAAAGGCAGCCAAGTTAGGAGACAGCGATCCAAAAGCAGGCAAGGGAGTCACAGATAGCCCCTGCTTCTACTATTGGAGGGTCCATATGAGGACCAAGCTGTATATCTGTAACACATGTGTAGGGGGAATAGATCAGTTCCATGCAAGCTCTCTGGATGGTGATTCAATCTCTGTGCCCCCATGTGCCCCTAGGTTATTTGATTCTATAGATTTTCTTGTGGTGTCCTTGACCCCTCTCTTACCAATCTTTTCTCCTCTTATTCCAGGAGATTCCCTGAGCTCTGCTTAATGTTTGGCTGTGGGTCTCTGAATCTGTTTCAGTCAGCTGCTGGGTGGAGCCCCTCAGAAGACTGTCATGCTAGACTCCTGTTTGCAAGTATAGCACAATATTATTAATAGTGTCAAGGGTGGGCTCTCTCTTCTAACATGGGACTCAAGTTGGGGTAGTCATTGGTTGGTCATTCCTCAATTTTTGTTCCCTCTTTCTGCCTGCACCACTTACAGGCAGGAAAATTATGGATCAAAAGTTTTGTGGCTGGATTGGTATCTCAATCAATTGACTGGTTACAGGAGGTGATAGCTTCATGTTCCATATCTCCTAATTCTAGGATTCTTAGCTACAGTAACCCTCAATGATTCCTGGGCGTTTCCACTGTGTTCAGTTATTTTAACTAAAGAATTTCTTGTTGATTTTACTGCTTATAGAAGTTCCATAGTGTAATAAATTTAAAGGTAAATAAGCAGTTAATTTGTTTACCTTTCAGTTGATTGTGATGATATTTTCATGACATCCTTTCTGTCTACATGATACATTGAAGAGTCAAAGATACAAGTTTGGTATGAAAAATTGTACTCCATATGTGGCAACTGAAATCTATTTTTTCTACCTTTGAACATTGTAAAAGTGCTAATATTAACATTAATGTGCACATATATGTTCAACTCTTGCAAGTTTTCTCTTGAGTTTTTTTATATTCTTTGGTTATTTTTTATTATTTTGATACTACAGGAAGTACAATTATTTTATTTATTCATTTTTGATTAATTGTTGCTAAAGTATAGTAAGGAAACTTAGTCTGCATATTGATTATATATTCTGAACTATTTATACTAACAGATTTCTTGGAATGAGTTTTTTTTTCATTATTGTTGTTTCCATTTAGGATCGTTTAATCATAGATCAGAGATGATTTTGAAAGCTTTTATTCTCTTTACTTGTATAGTTATTATCACTAAAATCTCATTATTGCATAGAATATAATTGGCAAAATTAAGCACATTTCTTTTTCCTTATATCTGAATGAAAGGCTAATGTGCCACCATGATGATAGAAGTAGAGGCATGACTTTCATCATGCAGATCTAGTCTTTGACTTATTCATATGTGTATTTGTATGTTAAAAGTGTTAGATGTTGTTAAACTATTTTCTTGTATTTACTGAGGTGATCATGTATCTCATTGTTCTTCATTCCATTAAAGTAGAAAATTTTACTGATTAATCTTTCATATATTTAAACAGATAAATGAAAGTGAAATAATCCCCACAGGATAATTTCTTTGAAACTTGGCTCCAGGCTGTAGGAGGGACTTACTGGAAGCACGAATATCACTGGGAGTAGGCCTCTAGGTTTTATATCCCATCTCTCCTTCTTGTTTATTTTATCTCTTGAGATTTTCATGTCATTATTTAGAGCCACCTTAAATTTCTGCTGTCATGCCTCCCCACAATAATGGATTGTATCTAGTCTTGAACTGTGAAGTCAGAATCAATTAAGTTACATTTTCTTGTCAGATATTAGGTCAAAGCAATAAGAAATGTAACTTAGATATAATCCAAATAAAAATTCTAATGATTGCAGCTTAATAATGTTTTTAGTGTATTTAGTATGCTATTCCACTCAGTTTATAAGTATATTACTTAAAATTGTTGTATAAATCATAAGACATGATGGTTTATTGCTTTCATTTTATTTTCATTTAATTTGTTCTTTGAAAGTTTAAAGAAAATATAATTCATCCTGTTTTCTCTCAATCAGACTCACTTTCATTTAACTTGAAAACATGACATTATCCCCTTCTCTCTATGTGTCTCTTTCCTGAGTTTATGTCTTTTTGTTTTGATTTAAAAAGGCATATCTTTTCAGTCATGGGCTCTCATTTTATCCATTAGACTTGGGAAGGCTAACCACTTGGAACACATCAAAAGACCATTACTATCCCTTTCCAAGAATAAATAGTAACCAACTGTACTGGCTAGTTTTATGTAGACTTGATACAAGCTAGAATTTTCTGAAAAGGGGGAAACATCAGTTGATCAAGATGACTGCATAAGATCCAATTGTGTTTCATATTTCTGAATTGGTGTTCGATAGGGAAAGTGTCTATTTCACTGTGGGTCTGTGGGTGGTACCATCACTGTGGGGTTGACCAGATTTTATAAGAAAGCAGGCTGAGCACACCGTGATTAGCCAGCCAGTAAGCGGCATCCTTCCATTGCTTCTGCATCAGCTCCTGCTTCTGGTTCCTGCTCTTTTTGAATTCCTGCCCTGATTTTCTTCAAGGATGAGCAGTGGTACAGAAGAGTAAGCCAAATAAATCTACTACTTGCTTTAGGTCATGGTGTTCATAATATCAACTGTAATCCCAACTAAGATGTCAACCATTCGGCTGTAAAGGATATGGCCCAAGAACCTGTCCATTATCCATGATTATCATTTAATATGCCCTGCCTTATGCCTACCAAGTTCAGGCAACATAGCCACTGTGAAATCATGTTTGCAAAGGCTATGTCCTGCCCTTAAGATAGCTTTATGTAGCACTCTTTCCTATCTTCTGGATTTTACATTGTATAAATTTAGGGATGAACACTCAACAATTATTTATTTTGTCTTCCTCTGACTGTGTTAATTTGCTAGGGATACAAGAGCCAAGTGATGCCCATCCAGCCGGTGGCAGGGAAGCCGGCCCCAGCCAGCTTCCCAGGTGCTCAGACCCAGCCTGCTGAACCAGGTACCCGAGCTATCTTGAGTTTAAGACCTTCAGGGACTCAGGCCTGGAGCAGGAGCTGCACACAGAGTAGCGGTTTGGGGGACAGCAGCCGAGCCTGTGCTCTGAGCTCGCAGGGTGGACCCCGAACTCCCTGCAGACAGCACCAGTTGCCTGCAGCTTCCCATCCAGCCGGCAGCGGGGGAGCCAGCCTCAGCCAGGTTCCCAGCAGCTTTGGACCAGCAGGCGGAACCAGATAACTGAGATATACCGATGTTAAGACCTCTGGGGAATCAGGACACCAGACAGCAAACCCTGAGCAGGAGCAGTGCAGAGCAGCTGCCCAACAGGCAGAACCAAGTACCTGGGATATCCTGAGTTTAAGACCTCGGGGGACTCAGGCCACCTGTCAGCAATCTGTGAGTAGGAGCCCTGCAGGGCAGTGGTTCAGGTGTCCCAGTTGCGGGGAAATAGCCTTACGAGCCCACAGGAGGGTCAAGCACCAGCTAGTAACTACAGGACCAACTAACACCAGAGTTAACCAGATGGCAAAAGGCAAACGTAAGATCATTACTAACAGAAATCAAGGCAGTATGGCAGCATCCAAACCCAGTTCCCCGACAGCAATAAATCTTGGATACTCTGAAACACCAGAAAAATAAGACTCAGATCTAAAATCACTGGTCAGGATGCTGATAGAGGAACACTTAGATAAATCTCTTAAAGTAATACATGAAAAAATAGATCAAAAGCTAGAAGCCCTTATAAGGCAAACACAATTAAATCTCAGATATCTCAACACACCAGAAAAACAAGACTCAGATCTAAAATCACTGGTAAAGATGCAGATAGAGGATCACTTAGATAAATTTCTTAAAGTAATAGAGGAGAAAATAGATCAAAAGCTAGAAGCCCATACAAGGCAGACACAAAAATCACTTAAAGAAATCCAGGAGAATATAGAGAAAAAAATGAATCCCAATAAGGGGGAGAAACAAAAATCACTTAAAGAAATACAAGAGAACATGGGTCATCAAGCAGAAGTCATAAAAGAGGAAACACAAAAATCCCTTAAAGAATTACAGGAAAACACAAACAAGCAATTGAAAGATCTGAGCAAAGCCATACAGAATCTAAAAACAGAAGTAGAAACAACTAAGCAATCGCAAAGGGAGACAACGTTGGAGATAAAAAATCTTGGGAAGAAATCAGGAGTCATAGATGCAAATATCAACAATAGAATACAAGAGATAGAAGACAGAATCTCAGATGCTGAAGATACCATAGAAAACATGGATTCAACAATTAAAGAAAATGCAAAATGCAAAAAGCTGGTAACCCACAACATTCAGGAAATCCAGGACACAATGAGAAGACCAAACCTAAGGATTATAGGGATAGATGAGAATGAAGATCTACAACTTAAAGGGCCAGCAAATATCTTCTACAAAATTATGGAAGAAAACTTCCCCAACCTAAAGAGAGAGATGCCCATGAATATACAAGAAGCCTATAGAACCCCAAGTAGACTGGACCAGAACAGAAATACTTCCTGTCACATAATAATCAAAACCCCAAATGTACTAAACAAAGAAAGAATATTAAAGGCAGTAAGAGAAAAAGGACAAGTAACATATAAAGGAAGACCTATCAGAATTACACCAGACTTCTCTCCAGAAACCATGAAAGCTAGAAGATCCTGGCCAGACCTCATGCAGACACTAAGAGAACACAAACTTCAGCCAAAACTACTATACCCAGCAAAACTCTCAATTGCCTTATATGGGGAAAGCAAGGTATTCCACGACAAAACCAAATTTGCACCATACTTATCTACAAACCCAGCCCTACAAAGGATAATAGGGGAAAAATACCAACACAAGGGGGGAAACTACACCCCAGAAGAAACAAGATAGAAACCCCATCTCATCCAACCCAAAAGAAGAGAACCACTCAAATACAAATAATTATAATAATAATAATAATAACGCCCAAAATGTCAGGAAGTAATAATTACTATTCCGTAATATCTCTTAATATCAATGGACTCAATTCCCCAATAAAAAGACTCAAACTAACAGACTGGATAAGGAAACAGGACTCTAAATTTTGCTGCATACCGGAAACACATCTCAGTGTCAAAGACAAACACCACCTTAGAGTAAAAGGCTGGAAGACAGTTTTACAAGCAAATGGTCCCAGGAAACAAGCTGGAGTAGCCATTCTAATATCAGATAAAATTGACTTTCATCCTAAAGTCATCAAAAGAGACTCAGAAGGTCACTTCCTGCTTGTCAAAGGGAAAATCCACCAAGAAGAATTCTCAATACTGAACATCTATGTGCCAAATGTAAGGGTACCCTTATTTGTAAAAGAAACTTTACTAAAGCTTAAAGCACACATTGCACCTAACACAATAATTGTAGGTGACTTCAACACTCCACTCTCCTCAATGGACTGATCAGGAAAGCAGAAACTAAACAGGGACACAGTGAAACTAATTGAAACTAATTGAAGCTTTGGACCAATTGGATTTAACAGATATATATATATATATATATATATATATATATATATATATATATATATAATATTCCATCCTAAAGCAAAACAGTATACCTTTTTCTCAGCACCCATGGTACCTTCTCAAAAATTGATCATATAATTGGTCATAAGACAGACCTCAACAAATACAAGAAGACCAAACTAATCTCATGTCTCCTATCAGATCACAATGGAGTAAAAGTGGTCTTCAATAGCAAGAAGAACAACAGAAAGCCCACATACATATGGAAACTGAACAATACTCTACTCAATGACACCCTGGTCAAGGAAGAAATAAAGAAAGAAATCAAAGACTTTTTAGACTTCAATGAAAATGAAGGTACGACCTACCCAAATCTTTGGGACACAATGAAAGCAGTGCTAAGAGGAAAACTCATAGCCCTGAGTGCCTCCAAAAAGAAACTGGAGAGAGCATACACTAGCAACTTAAGAGCACACCTGAAGGCCCTGGAACAAAAAGAAGCTAATTCACCCAGGAAGAGTAGAAGAGAGGAAATCATCAAACTAAGGGCTGAAATCAATCAAGTAGAAACAAAGAGAAA